>CADDIJ020002077.1:0-98202 GCA_902809745.2 Tetradesmus lagerheimii | reverse complement strand
ATCCTTTGCACTCAGACAGCATCCCTTGTAGTGCATCCTTTGGACAGCCTACAGCCTCCATTGCACACTGAAAGCCTCCTATGGACTGAAAGGTTCTCCATGAGCCTCTCTCAGTCACAGATTGCATCTCTTAGACAAGGCTAAACATCTTTCGTATTGAGATGAAGGGGGATGTAACAGGTTGATACTACTGAAACTGGCTTTACAGGACCTCAATATAACTGACAGATTAACTTGTTAAAATCTTTTAATAACATGATATTAAGATACTACTGAAAGGCAGCTTTACTGAGGACATATTCTTGTCAGCCTTGTTGTCAGTCTGCATGACATCAGCAATTGCTGTTTTGGGACATCGCGTATCGAACGTGCCTCGAATAGCGAAATATTACAAGCATTTAATGAATTTTATATCATTTTAATGGGCTAAAACGCTGTATTTGGAAATCTCGTAGGTACAAGTTGTGGGGTTCTTCCCCTATGCCCTCAAGGCTGTATGCGTGTTTGTTCTTGCGGTTGCGAGTCCGTGCTGTGTTGCTGTTAAGTTGTGAAGACAAGGACTGTCATAGCGCTAGACATGGCCAGCTGTTTCTGCGTAGCAACTAGTTGGTGGGGCCCCCAGGCTGTGCACCAAGCATATGAATTTGGTGATTTGAATCTTGCGTTCATGTCTCCCGTCATGTAACATGCTGGCTAGATATTGTTTGTCGGCCTTATCAAATTGCCACTGCTTGGCTTGTCAACTGGCGCCTAATTACACCGTGCACTGCTCCTCGAGATGTACATCCAAATGTGAAGACCCTGCAACCCCCACGAGAATCCACTCTTCAGAAATCAACTACCGTCAAGGGCACGCAAGGGCATGCGGCGACCCTGAACAACCCTCAATACAACCCTTGGCGAGCCTACTGTCAAAGAACGAATGTACCCTAGAGTCTGGCCATGGCGACTGGCAGGCACGCCATGCCAGAAACGGGATGCCAAGCAATAACATGACGCTCACTCAGCCAAGCTGCTTCAGGGCTGTGCAGCACACTTGCCAAGCGCACAGCTGCAGCTTTTGACTGCCGCGGCATTGTCCGCATGCTTCGCGGCAATATGCAGTTGTGCAAAGGATCATACCCCCCCTGTCAACAGTTCTGCAACAATTGAATGCGTGCACAGCAACCAGATGGTGTGCCACAACTAGCAGTCGCCAGAGAGTACGTCATGAGATGATCTCAACAAGGAGCATGCTGTGCTTACCCTTGTGACGACAATACCGTTGCTTGGTCAACAAGCGGTTTGTCACAGGACAGGTTTGCTGAAACACAATGCTGGACAGATGAAGATGCACTATTGGTGATTGTACAGTGTCAAAGTCAAGCAGCCTGTCACACCACTGTGCTGCTGCTTGTGCTTGTTGTAGCAGACACACCAGGCTGCTGCCGGAGCTGCATTGCTGCCGCCTCTGCAGGACCAACACCCATTCCTAAATGCTGCTGCCTGTACATGCTGTTCCTCTGGTGCCGTTGCATGCGCAGTTGATGCTGCTGTTGCTGCTGATGATGATGCTGGCGCTGTTGCTGCACTTGCTGCGCGTGACTGTGGGGCTGTATGACGCCAGGGTACCCTGCGGTTCTGTAGCCAGCACCACGCGATGCTGCTGCTGTTGCTGCACCAGCCTGCACAGCCAGCCGTTGCTGCTCTAAGCTTGGAGTCTGCTGTTTCTGCGCTGCATCAGCAGCAGCACACCCAGCAGCTGCTGCTGCTGACCAGCCACCTGCATCGCCTTCTGCACGGCAGCTGCCTACCTTGCCCAGCGCCCAGCCGCATTGCTGAGCAGCAACATGCATCGCTGGCACAACGCTGCCGCTGTAGCCACCAGCTACAGGATGCCTTGCTGCTGCTGCCGCCGCCGCCTGGCCAGCGTCTTGTGGCACATCCTGCATCGTCACATCCATCTCTGCTACACCAGCAGCAGCTGCTGCAGCTGCCGTTGCTTCTACCGTCGCAGCTGCAGCTGCAGCCGCAGCAGCCGTGCCAGCACTCACTGCTGGCTGCTGCGCGCCCAGCTGCAGGGCTGCTGCTGCTGCTGCTGCTGGATTCTGTGCTTGTGGTTGATGATGCTGGGCTGACGGCATCAGCTCAATGGTGCTGCCGGGGGTGAGGCAGTGCAGCGCATGAAACTGCGAGGAGTCTGGTGCGTCAGCAGCTGTGCCATAGCCGTACACGTAGACCTTGGAGTTGCCAAACAGGCCAGATGACGCTGCAGCAGCAAGGCGCAGGTAATGAAGCGCGAACGTAAAACACCGTCAATGTGAGAAATGGGTGCATTTGCATGTTTACATACAGAGAGGTGGTACTGCAGTTGGGGGCAGGCACGTTTGCTGGATGTGTCAGCAGTTGTAAGTGAGGTCATAAATGCAAGGAGAGCATACAGAAGCATTGCGATTGTCACCAGACGTGTGCTGCGTCAGGTTGTGTCACGGCTGATGCACAGCAGACCAAAGCAGCAGCACAGCAGGTGCATAGGCATGCAATGCTCCGGGCACAATAAGACTGCAGTGACACCCAACACATCATACGTATGCCACGCGGCAGCGCAGCACCCCACCTGCCGCTGCCAGCTGTGCAAAGCCTGCATGCTCTGAGGTGCCCTTGGCCCGCCCATCCAGCAGCAGCACTGGCGCTACCGACAGCGCGGAATACAGCGCAGCATCGTAGCCTGAGTCAGCCTGCAGAAGTGATTCAAAGAAGAGTTGTAGTCATTGAGAGTGATGCGCTGTCGTTTGCGTAGGGTTCAGATAGAAGAACTGCAAGATATGACTGCAGCACACCACTCACGTATCACCAGGTATCTAGAACAGCTAGCTGCCAACAAGACAATGCGCTACACAACCCAAATTCAACAACCCTTTTGAAGCAGACAGACGCGTGTACCCACCGACCAGCCCAGCAGCGGTTGGCCCTGCCAGTACAGCAGCAGCCCGAAGCAGCGCTCAGCATGACGCGACTTGAGCGGCAGCAGCGCCAGGCCCCCACCCAGCTCATGCAACTGGCCCGCGGGGCAGCCCGCAAAGGAGCCAAACTCCGACAGCTGACGGCCTGCGGTGTGAAGCAACGTCTTTGGCGTTGTGACGCATGCGTAGTGAAGTTGCAACTGGCGCAGGCGTGTCACGCCATGTTCACAAGTGCGCTGGGCATCATGTGAATGATGCATGGGCAACCAACAGTGCTGCCACTTTCCTGATTGCACTCATATGGTGGTCGCACGCAGTGCACACACGCGACAGTGAAGGCTGGGGTCCAACAAAAGGTTTACCAAAACCCTTGAGGTCAGCAGGTTGTGCACATGGCATCGGTGCTTGCAGGAAATCCAGCCAACTTACCTGTTGACTGCAGCTCGTGCAGGCGGTGCGTGAGCAGCGTGCTGAGCACTGAGGGCTCAGCCAGTACTGACAGCCTGCGGCCTCGTTGGCTCTCAACTGCCAGCAGCACCGGCAGCTCGCCTGCAGGAGAGACACGGATAAGGCACAGGCAAGTAGGCAATGGGGCATGGCGGTTGGAGGGTAAGATGTGGGGGAAGGGGCTAGGCGGTATGCTAGTCAAACTGTTGTGCTGTTGGTATAAAATGATGCTGGCTGCTGTGCCGAAAGAGGTGAGGAGGAGTGGTAGGTGGGGCAGCTTGATGTGCAGTGCTTGCTGACTGTACACTAGTCAAATACATGGTGATAGTAAACATGGTTGAATGCATGAAGTGTACACAGCACTGTGCCGCATGTACGTAGCGACACAGGCTGAATTCCATGTTGAAAGGATGACTAAATGCGAAAGTATTAGGTTGCGGTCAGATGGATGCAACGTGTAGCTGGCTGGCTGGCTGCAGGAACGTGGCACTGCAGCACACCTGCATGGTCTGTGTGGTTGTGGCTGATGTACACGTTGTCAGGCAGGCGCCCTGCACAGCTCAAAGCTGCACGGACAACACCAAGGCCCTGCAGGACAGCATGCACAGCAGACTGCATGAGTTTAATTGAGTTGTAACACCTGCCAGCACAGTTGACAGCAGCATGGCAACACTGGCATTGACACAGCAGAGCCAGCACAACTGTAGCGCTGTCATGCAGGGAAGTGGGTGATTCCAAGAAGTTTCAGCACAAGTAAGGTGGATGTCCAGTGAGTCATGTGACCATGCAGTTGGCGCTGTCAGTGTGGGAAGTGTTGGTGGGCCATCTCACCACATCCAGAAGCAGCACTGGCACAGCGTCTACTGTGAGCAGGAATGACGAGCTACAACCTCCTGCTGGGTCATATACCGCTGTAGCACCAGCACCTACTCCCAAGCACAGGATATCTAGTTTGGGCATTTTGTAGGTGCAGTCCGAGAGTTGGTGTGGCACCGAAGCGCAACCAGCATGCAAACTGTAAGCCAATTACAAGCAAGGTAAAACGAAACCATGATATTCTGATGCTGAGCTTCAAGCCACACACAAAGAAACAGGAGCTGCCTTCCGCACTTCCGACCCTAAGACCTTCTGGTCGTCCCTGTCGTGTCTGTTTCAGTCGTAACCCGAACGCCTTCACATTTTTGTTTGTAAGATCGATGCTTTGACAACCTCGGCGCTCAACATGCCACTGGTGGAACCTGCTGCTGCTGCACTGGCAGCACTGTGACGAGCGCGAGCTCTCGATGTTGCGAGCACAGTTACTGTTGCCGAGAAACCACGTACGGTGCAAAGTTTCTTTGGCTGACACGGCTCCTTACGCGGCCAGCAGGATGCAGACCCTTAAAGGCAGGACTGTACTGCACCAGTCAAGGGCAGTGCACAAGCCTCGTTGTGATAGGCGAACGTATCAGCATGCAGAGCTGCCCAACGGCATCCGGGTAATGTTGATACAAGATCTTGATGCTGTGTATGCAGCAGCATCAGCCAACGTGCAGATAGGATACTTTAATGACCCTGGGACTCTGCCAGGTCAGCGCCCAGTGGGTGGCACGCAAGTTGAATTTGTTTGTCTGTAAGGCTGTTTGATGTTGATGGTTTGGTGCAACGGCTGTCCAACGCCATCGCCATTTAGGTGACTGCATGCAAACATGACAGTGCTACCTGCAGGATCTGCGTGCAAATGCACGCATCCTGGCGTTTGCAGCCTGTCACTCAACAGCCCTGCCCTGCAGGACCTTGCTGCTCCTGCAAAGCCCCGCACGAACAGCAAGCATGCACAGCACCATATGTCTCTTGAGTCTCGCATCTCACCTCGTGTTACGCTACTTGCGCAGGCGCTGCTCACTTTGTGGAGCACATGGTGCACCTGGGCAGCGCGCAGTTTCCAGATGAGAAGGAGTACAAGGCCTTCCTGGCACAGCACGGAGGCACCAGCAATGCGTCAACAAGTGAGCAGCAGAGCAAGGCAAAGTATCTATCAAGTGATAAGCTAGGGCTCCGGGGCTAATCAGCACTCGCTGGGACAGCTGTCCTATGTTGCATTGTGTGTTAAGGCACGATAGTTGGGGCTTTGCCTTCTTCCAGTGGTACGACGGCTGGAAGGTTGATCTCAGTTCAGAAGGCCTTGCCTTACGCCGCCGTACTCATTAGGATGCCGTGCTGCTGCCGTCACCATGCCCTCCGGATGACTTTCTCTGCTTTACGCAGGCATGGTGCACACGCGCTACCACTTCAAGGTGCACTGTGAGGCCCTGCCAGGATCCCTTGCGAGATTTGGCGCCATGCTGTCTGCCCCACTCATCGCACAAGACAGGTGTGCAGCTGACATGGCAGGATTCACCTCTGCCCCTCACGTGCATGGTTGCTATGTCCATGGTGGGGGTGTGGCAGCATAACCTCTGCTGCCTCTAGGGTGGCACAACAGGCTGCGGCAACTGCACCAACAACCAAGCTGCATTGTGGTAATGCTACAGAAGTGTGTCATCAATGTACACGTCACAGATTGTCTCCAACGCATCCATGCTGCTGTGCATCACTCTGCACGGCTGCTTGTTGCTGCTGGCCGCAGCTGTGCACGCGAGGTGGAGAACGTGCATGCAGAGTACTCCCGCAACACCAACAGCGACGGCCGCAAGCTGCTGCAGCTGCGGCGCAGCCTGTGCCTGCCACCTTACTCCAACTTCAGCACGGGCTCACTAGCTACACTGTGGGAGCAGCCGCAGCAGCAGGGGTTGGATGTAGCAGGCATGCTGCACGATCTGTGGCAGCAGTACTACCGAGCTGGATCGACGTGCGTTGCTGTGGTGGGGCCTCAGGAGCCTGAGCAGCTGCTGCAGTGGGTTGCTGATGCATTTGGTGATATACCCAGCAGTGGTAGCAGCGTTGTGACTGACAGCAGTGCTGGCAACCAGGCCAGCAGCGAAGGGGGTGACAGCAGCTGCATGCAGGTTTCATCAGCAGGTAAACACACAGAGGCGCAATGCACGTTAGACAACAGCAGTGAGCAGCAGCAACAGCAGCAGGAGGCAGGGCAGCAGCAGCAGCAGCGCTACCCTGAGGATGTGGTGGCGCCTGGGTCCAGGGGTCTGCTGGTGCGTGTGCTGCCGCAGCGTGACTTGCGGGAGCTGCAGCTGTGCTGGTACATCCCTGCGGGGGTGATGACACACAGCAGGTGAGGCGCGGCAGCAGTACAAATAGTTCTGGCACCAGGCTACGTAACCGCCCGAGACCACGTGCTGTGCTGGATCATCCCTGCTGGGGTGATGACACACAGCAGGTGAGGCACAGCGGTTGCAGCAGCAGTTGACATAGTTCTGGCACCATGCTATGTCACCGCCTGAGACCACATGATGTGTGGGCAATGCATACGCATACGACGCATCTGTTCCATTGAGGTTTCATGAGTAGTTGCGCTTAGGCAGCTTTGCACACCCCTGCAACAGCTTGAAAAGCAATAGCGTAATGCGACTGGCTACAGCTACTGTTGAGACAAGTTCAGACTACTGTTGACTCTGTTTTGTCGTATTACATGGAAAGCGACGCGTTTCGGGCTCTTCACCCTTCATCAGGCTTCAATCCTGTGAACACGGACAGAATCAACAAGTACTCGCCATCAGAAGCACACAACAACAGGGTGCAGGTTTTTGGGTGAGGTCACTGACCATGTTGCCAGTGGCTCTCACCCTGTGTTCATCATCAAGACCTCATGGTTTGCTTTTGCAGTGCAGTATTGTACAGGGTTCGAGCCACTGGCAACATGGCCAGTGACCTCACCCAAAAACCTGCACCCTGTTGTTGTGTGCTTCTGATGGCGAGTACTTGTTGATTCTGTCCGTGTTCACAGGATTGAAGCCTGATGAAGGGTGAAGAGCCCGAAACGCGTCGCTTTCCATGTAATACGACAAAACAGAGTCAACAATAATCTGAACTTGTCTCAACAGTAACTGTAGCCAGTCGCATTACGCTATTGCTTTTCAAATTTGCACACCCCTGCAACAGCTTGAAATTGTGTGTTGTTGCATATCTGTTGCTGGCTGCGTCTGCGACTGCCTGCAGCACCAAGCCTTGGCAGTGGGCGTCACACCTGTTGGGCCATGAGGTGAGCTGCAGCATGTGCCCTTGCCCCGCCCCCCACGCCGACCAACACGCTACTAGACATGTAACATAGTATGTTGGGATCACGGCGATTGCAGCACATGTCACAGCCTGTGGCGCCTGTGCCACACTGCAGCAGGACGCTGTCTGCAGCCGTACCATCCTGTTGATGATGATTCTGTCGTATCTCCAGCCAGTCCCACATCAGGTGCTGCCCATGTCCAGCACCACAGTGCAACTGCGCCTGTATCGTGGCGAAAAACTGCAAATCGTAAAGGCGTCCTGTGCATCTTTTTAACCATATGCCGTGCTGCTGATCCTTCAACCTCCTGCCGCTCCTGCAATCACCCCTGCTGCCGCCGCTGCTGCTGCTGCTGTGGCTCTTTAGGGTCCCGGGTCCATCGCGTACCTGCTGAAAGCGCAGGGCCTTGTGCAGAGCCTCGACGCAGGCATGGGAGAGGAGGTGCGGCAGGGCAGGGGCTGGATGTTCTGGCGCATAACGTTCAGCCTCACACAGGCAGGGGAGGAGGCACTGGGCCATGTGGCGGCCACAGTCTACAGGGCCATACAGGTGAGGGGCTGCTTTGCTGCTGCCTGGGCGTGGTGACTAGGTATTGACTGGTACTACTGCGCAACAGGTATGTTGAACGCGCTGAAGTGGAGCATGTTGTGGCCAGTTTACCGGGCAGTATAAGTGAGACAACAAATCCCATTGTCCCTGCTGGCATTACAGGAAGGTTCAAGTGCCCGGCAGCTGTCTTCTTACTGCTGCACTTGCCTGCCAACACTACTGTAAGCAAGCTGTGGTGACGTTATTCTCTGTTGCAGGTGCTGCAGCGCTGCTCTGATGAGCAGCTACGCCAAACCTGGCAGGAGGCCGCCACACTTGCGCAGCTACGCTTCGACTGGCGAGATCCCATCGACCCGCTTGCTGCTGCACAGTCAGCAGCCTACGCACTGCACTACTACCCACCCGATGAAACGCTCAGCGGTCCTGTGCTGATGACGCAGTTTGACGCATCGCTGCTGCGCTGGTTTGTGGGGCAGCTGACAGTGCCCAACATGAATGTGTACTACAGCAGCAGGCGCAATGCAGGCCTGGTTGACAGTAAGGAGGTGTGGTACGGGGCTGAGTATGGCGTGCAGCAGCTGCCACAGGCTTGGCTGGACAGCATAGCACGATACCAGGCAGTAGATAGCCATAATGCAGCAAGTCCAGCTGAAGCTGAAGCTGAGGATTCAACGCAGCAGCAGCTGCAGCAGCAAGAGCTAGCACCTCTGGCTGGTGAGCTGCATCTGCCTGCACCCAACTGGGCGCTGCCAACAGACTTCGATTTGCGACTTGAGGACGTCGAAACAGCAGCAGCAGCAGCAGCAGGTGGTGGTGCTGCCGCGTACGATGGTGCTGCGCCTCCACCTACGCTGCTGCTGGAGCAGCCGGGGCTGTGTGCGTGGCACCGCTGGGACATCAGCTTCGGCTTGCCCAAGGTGCGCGATCAGCGCAGTGGCACCGCACGCTTGTATGCTTTGTTTGTGCAAGTTTTCTTTTGCAAGGTCTGTGTAAGCGTATCTTTGCAGTGCTGCACTCGTGCGTCGCATGCTGCATAGTTACAGACTATACTTGCAGGAGACTTGCTACGCTCATTGCTAAGACTGCTGTTGCCACCTGCTGCAGAAGCACACCAGCGACGTGTGTAAGCGACCTCACTGTACTGTATCGCCTCCTGCCTCCTGCCCTGCTGCCGCCTGACAAACCACACAATTGGATTGTCCCATGTCTGCAGGTCCACCTGCGCCTGCACCTGGTCACGCCAGCAGTCTACGCCAGCCCAGCAGCCACCGTATCGACCCGCCTGCTGCTGCGCGTGTTGGAAGACCTGCTACTGCCGCAGGCCTACCCTGCTGAGTTGGCGGGCAGCAGCTACAGCCTGGACAGTGAGCAGGGGGGCCTGGTGCTGAAGCTGGTGGGCTTCCCTGGAGTGGTGACGCAGCTGCTGCAGCTGGTGCTGCAGGGGCTCATGGGTGAGTAGATCTACTTTCTAGAAGGCGGCGGGGTTCTGCTGCGAGGGGGGGTGTGCTGCAAAGTGTGTGACTCACAGAACAGCTGCCTTTTGTGTCTACCGCATGTACTACGTTGCGGTACACGGCTGTCTGACTGGTTGTCACTGCATTGAGCTGCTCTGCTTGTTGCTGCACGTCCGCTTGCAGGCCTCACATCGCAGCAGGTGCAGGAGCGCTTTGCCACCATGCAGGGCCGGCTGCTGCAGGGCCTCACCAACTGGGCCAACAACAACCCAGCACAGCACGCAGAGTACGGCAGCCACCACCTGCTGCAGCAGCGCCACCACCACAACGCCACCCTCCTGCAAGCCGCAGCAGCGGCAGCACCAGGGCAGCTGCTGGCGCTGCAGCAGCACCTGGTGTCTGGCAGGGAGCTGCATGTGGACATGCTTGCGTATGGTAATATCAGCCAGCAGGAGGCAGCAGAGGTTGTTAGGCAGCTGCAGCAGCAGCTGAAGCCTCAAGGGCTGCCTGCAGGGTGTTGGCCGCCTGCTGGCAGAGTGCTGTGCCTGTCGCCACTTGCAGGACTGCAGTCGGCAGCAGCTTTGGTGGCAGAACAGCAGGGGGGCAGGGACGGCAGTGTCGCTGCAGTAGTGCAGCAGCCGTGGGGAGTCGCAGCAGCTGCAGCAGCAGAGGGATTGCCAGAAGAGCAACTGCAGCTGCAGCCGCCACCACACGTGCCTGACAGCAGCACTACGGCAGCTGAACCAAACGGCAAAGCTGCAGTGTATGTCACATACCTGCCAGTCAACCCTAACCCCAGCAACAGCAACAGCGCAGTATACTACACAGTGCAGCTGGGACCAGACACCATCGCCTCTGCAGTTCTCCTGGACCTGTTTGTGCAGATGTCCAGCAAGGCTTGCTTCTACGAGCTGCGTACAAGGCAGCGGCTAGGCTACTCTGTGAGCCTAAGCAGCAGCAGCTTGCACCGGCAGTTAGGCCTCATGGTGCGCATGCAGTCGCCTAGCACGCAGCCTGATGTGCTGGCTGCTGCTGTTAGGGCGTGGCTGGCAGGGTGGAGGGAGGAGCTGCAGGAGATGGCAGGAGGGGAGGCGCTGCAGACCCAAATGAAGGTGAGCTGGCAGATGACACTTGTCATTGAGCTGTTTGCTTGATACAGGTACTTTGTGGTTTGTTCTTTGGTGCTGCAGGAGTGCATGGCAAGGATACGAACTTGGTGTAGTCAGTCGCGCACAGTTCTCAGCCAGCTACGGGTCATGCTGGCAGCCTCGGCATGCTTATATGCTGAAAATGCGACAGTGCAGAGGCGATAGATATGCCAAATTTTTGAGCCTGTGCTGCTGTCTCCTCTGCAGGCGCTAACCGCCAAGTACCTGGATCCCCCCAAGAGCTTGCAGGAAGCAGCAAAGCGCAGCTGGAGGCCCATCAGGGAGCGCACACTGCAGTGGGACAGGCGCCGCCAGAAGGCTGTAGCCACGCAGGCACTGACAGCGCAGCAGCTGCTGCAGTTCTTTGACACATACCTGCACCCGGATGGGGTGCAGCACAAGGCGCTGTGCGTGCAGATATGGGGTGGCAGCAAGGGGGTGTTGGCAGCTGCAGGAGCAGCGGCTGGCGAGCAGGGTGCAGCAGCAGACAGCACAGGTGGTGGCATGGTACAGCAGCTGGTGGTGCAGGCAGACGATGTCGAGAAGTTTAAACAGGGCCAGCCGCTGATGCCTGCGGCTGATATGTGCATGCCGCCCCCAGCTGTGGGTTGCGGAAGTTTGCAAGCAGCACTGTAGTTGACTGCTGTTGAGGGTGTGCCCTGGCAGCCATGTGTACAGCATGAGACTGGGCGTCTTGGGGCACGAGGCTGACGCAGAGGCTGGGGAAGCAACCAGTGACTGGGTACAGCTCAGCATGATATGTTACACACCAGTGTGTCACCTTGCAAGGGTTTGGTTGTGCAGTCCAAAGGCTTTCAAGCACCGTTATGGTCTGTGATCCCGTGCGCGGACACTACTTTGCGGCTTTGCAGATGCGATCCTGCGGCGTCAGTGGATTTCAACTGTTTGAACAGCGTCAAGGCACTTCCCAGAACGATCTTCCTCGCTAGGGTGCTAGTACAGCAGCAACAGTGCACAGGATGCGTAACGCCATACATGGCTTGTACAAAAAGACAGCCGAGGCTGTGCTGCCACCACTTTCGAAGTCACAGTTCGAGGAGAAGAGGGTCAGTGCTGACACAGGAACCTGCCGTAGCTGCAGCTTCAGTTAAAGCTCGCTCGCTCACACGAGGTCCACGTGTATGTAGGTCCTCACTCCCCAGGAGTTCGTGCAAGCTGGAGACTACCTAGTGCGGGCTTGCCCCACCTGGTCATGGTGCGCAGATGCTGCTGCTGCTTCTGTGCAGGTTGCTGTATGCAGCACCCTGAACTCTGATCCTGCTTCAGCCAACGCTGCAGCATAAACATGTTCCTGCACTCGACATGCCTGCAGGGAGGCTGGTGATCCAAGCAAAGCGCGCAGCTACTTCCCATCGGACAAGCAGTACCTGGTCACACGGCATGGTGGGTGCCCAGCGCATGCATACACCCAACAGCTGTTTAGTAATTGCAAGAGTCTTGTGGATTCTGCTGATATCTCAGCTTGTATTGAGGCGTGCAGCGCTATCCATGCAGCACGAGCAGACCGCAGCATGCACATGCAGAGTGCTGCATCTCAACCCTATCCACACAACCTCAGAAAAACCCACTCCCGCCCGCTGCTGCAACCGTGTGCAGTCCCTTGCCTCAGCCGTGCCAGCGACCTTGAAAAGTATGACCCAAAGAGCGAATTTGCTCTGGGAGGTGACGAAGAGGGCTGGGTGGCCACACACCAGGACCCAGGCAGTGCAGCAGCAGGCAGCAGCAGCGCAGCAGCAGCATCCCAGGAGGATGACATGCCAGACTTAGATGCTGAGGAGACCCCAGCAGCAGCAGCAGGGAGTGCCGGCCGGCAGGGTGGTGCTGCAGCTGCTGCTGTTGACGACGATGATGTGCCAGACATATCAGAGCTTGAGCTTGTGGAGCCTGATGATGAGGTGAACGGGGCTGCATGCCTGGCTCTTTGGAAGTGATTACTTAACGCGCAGCAATGTGTGGCTGTCTCCGAAACCAAATGGGCCATGCATGCAAAATGCGCAGTAGCAGGCAGCTACTGGATTTGTGTTCCTATGTTGAATGGGTTCTAGCACTGGCCTAGTAGCGCTGGATTCTGGCTGATATATTGGTGGGTTACTGCCATGCATCCTGTTTCTACTGACGCAGGCAGCGCTGCCAGCTGCTGCTGCAGCAGCTGCAAGCGGCAGCAGTGCAGCAGCTGCAGCTAGCGGCATCAAGCGCACGCGCACGTACGATCTGTACATCACGTACGACCAGTACTACCAGGTGCCGCGCTTCTGGCTGGTCGGCTTTGATGAGGCAAAGCAGCCGCTGCGCCCGGACCAGGTGAGCAGGCTTACAGCACCCTCTTGCAGAGATTTGAAAAGCAAGCTGTAGCCAGTCGCAATACGCTATTGCTTTTCAAATTGCGCCCGGACCAGGTGAGCAGGCTTACAGCACCCTCTTGCAGAGAGAGCAGTTGGTTACATGTGGGTCCAGTCACCATCTGAGAGGGTATGAGCCACCCCGATTGAACACATTGCAATGGCATGCATCTAGCGCACAGCTACTATGCGGCTGCCAGCTGTGAGGTGCAGCTAAGTGACTGATGCTGCTTGCAAGCGGTGCCCGTGTCGGTCTGTAGGAGGTGTTTGCAGTTCTAGTGCTCACCGACGTGGTGATGATGCACACCTTTTCAGCCCCTGGCGCTCCCAACTGCCAGCGTCCTGCTGTTAGTGTGTTGCCTCGGGCACATTTGATTTGCGTTGACGACTGCCTGCTGCCCCAGGTGCTAGAGGATGTGAGCGAGGAGCACGCGCGCAAGACGATCACGCTGGACCCGCACCCGCACCTGGCGGTGAGCGCTGCCTCCATCCACCCCTGCAGGCACGCTGAGGTCATAAAGAAGCTGGCAGACAACATCAGCAGCGACGGACATGAGTTCCCACTGGAGCAGTGAGTGTGGCGCACGTGGCTGGGGCTCTCGTTGCTGCTGCTGTGCTGCTGGCGGTCTGGTGCTGGTGCTGGTGGTGATGCATTTGTTAGGGACGTGACTGTGCCGTGTTCAGGCAGGCAGCCAGCAGAGGTAGTGCACGGCAGCTCTCTGGATACTTTTGTTGCATGGGCAGGAGAGCTAGCCTGCATGCAGCACTGTGATGGGTGCAGAGGCTACTGTTGGCTTGATTGCCAGCACACGCGCCATCTGCAGATGGCCTTACCACTGGTGCTGCTGCTGGTGCTTGCTGCAGGTACCTGGTGCTCTTCCTCAAGTTCATTGCGTCTGTGGTGCCCACCATACAGTACGACTACACCATGTCAGTAGGAGGGCAGTAGCAGCCACTCGTGCGCCAGCCGGCTGGCTGGTCAGCTCAGCTGTTCATCATCATCATGTTACCCATTAAGCCATAGCATCAACGCCATCGGCCCCGCGCCCCTCAGCTCAGCTGTTGTTACTGAGCTGATGTTCTGGAGCGTGGGGCAGCCGCTGCAGTGTGCGGCAGCTGCCTTGGCCATGCAGTAGGTTTGATGCATAGCGGGACTACTCCTACTAGTAGCGGACGATCCTGCTCAATGCTGTACTCTGCACTGTTGTACACTATTGCCGTGTAGACACGCTGCTGCACAAAGCGCGGGTCTCTTGTACATTAAGAGTTGGTTTGGCTTGGAGGTTCTGCTCGCTGGGCGCCATATGCGTTGGACAGGGCGCGCTTCGTGATGTTTTGTAAGCCCAAAACAGCGGGCTAGCTGGCAGCGCGCGCTTGCTGGCAGACGCTCCACTTGTATCACATCACAGGGCAATCTGGCTGCAAGGTGGTACGACAACCGTGAAATGTAACATACCTGGCAGGGCAATGGTGCTTGTCTTGAGCTGGGCAAGTGTTTCGTCGTAATGATCATATGAGGTTGAGCACAACTTTGGTCTATGCAACAGACATCATCAAGTGGCAAGTTGCCTGATATCAGCCAAGCCTTGCATCGATGTAATGCACACATGATCATGTGTCATGCTCCAACACAGCAGTAAAATAACAGCAGTTCAAGTACAGGTCGCCCAACCAACTGATATCAACTGCCATATGGCACGAATGCATTCAGCGTATGCTGCGCCGATGGGGCCGATGGCGTTGATGCTATGGCTTAATGGGTAACATGATGATGATGATGATGATGATGAGCGTATGCTGCGCAGAGCACATGTGAATGTGTACACAATTTTTTTTGTTGGTGCACACATTCACTCATTCCATGAGCTGTGACGACTAAGCAGAGTTGCAACTCGCCAATTGGCAGTTATGCAAACTTTGCTGGCAGAAACGACAGCAGCCGCTGCCGATGTGAAGTGAGACCAGCACCCATGACCGGCAACAGTGGCTTACAGCGCCATGCCAGCATGGATCAGGGACTGCCATAGCCGCGGTAGCCGCGGTAAAGATCGTCATCATCATACTCATCGTAGCTCATCATCATCATCATCAAATAACCAGATCAAGCCATACATCATACTCATCGTAGCTGTATGAGTCATAGCCGCTATAGCTCAGGTAGCGATCCCCGCGGGATCGGTCGATCCTGAACACCCTTCCCTTCCTTTCCGCTGCCACCTTCTCTGCCGCCGCCCTGAGCCCCGGGTCCCCCTGCACCAGCTCACACCAGGCCCGGCACACGCGCAGCACACTGCCCACATCACTGCCTTGCAGCCTACCCAGCACTGCTGCAAGCGCCTGGTCAGTCAGCTGATGCATAAACAGTGGCTGTGAGTCGCCTGGTGCCTGGCCTGACACCCTGCTGCCGGCTGGCGGGCCCTTGGCCCAGCCCTTGGCATACGTTTGCTTGAAGGCAGGTGAAGGCGTGTAGCCAGGCAGGCTGCCATCTAGCCCCGGCCTAATGCACTCCAGGATGCGCCCACGCAGTGCAGGTGCTGGGCTGCTGCTGCTGGTGCTTGAGTTCCAGAACATGGTGGAGACGGCAGCAGTGGCCCTATCAACTGCCTAGTTCAGTGCGTCTGCAAACTGTGGGGTGCCAAGCACACCAACACTGCCAGTGACACTGCTGGCTGCGGTCGTGTCATCATCAGCTGATGCTGCTGGCAAAACTTCTGCGTGGCTAGCTGCAATGGCATCTGGATCTGTCTCGCCTGCTGGTGCGGGGGCAGCGTCTAGTGGCGGCACCACAGCGCTGCTGCTGCTGCCGCTGCTGCTGCTGCTGCCGCTGCTGCTGCTGCTGCCGCTGCTGCTGCTGCTTATCGTGCTGCTGCCCAGCCAGTTTTTTTGCAGCTGCTGGTCAAGCAGCTTCTGCACTGCCCAGAACTGCCCATCCAGTGCTGCCAGCATAGCGTCAAGCTCAGCAGCAAAGTGCACAGGCAGCCCCTCTGCCCGGTGTGCGCGGCTCTTGCCCCTGAACACCGCATCCCACACCATCAATGGATGCAGCAGGTGGCTAGCAGCGCGGCTATGCTGCTGGAATCGCTGCAGCACCAGCTTGCAGCGCTGCTGCTCGCTCTGCACCACCCACCCCTCCTAGTTGCGTGCTCTGCTGTTGCTGCTGCTGTACACCTGATTGCCGCTGTGTGCCGTCCTCTTGTTGCTGCGTCCCTTGGAGGCAGCAGTGCTATCCTGTGCTTGATCAGATGTGCAGCATCCCCTGCCCAGCCTCTGCAGCAGCTCTAGCAGCGCTCCCTCTATGCTAGGTACTGCCATAACACCGATGTCACCGAGCTCTGCTGCCAGCTGCTGCCTTGCAGCAGCATCAGGCAGCTCCAGCCCCTGTGGTGACACAGCCCCAAGCAGCACCAGCCCCTCAAAGGGGTAGCGCACCACATGCGTGTTGTGCTGGTACACTGCCTCAAACATGTACGTCCAGCCGGGCTGCATTGCTGGTAGGTTGGCATTGCTGTGCAGCCACTCACGCCCCCACAGCGCCTGCAGCATTGGCAGCAGCAGCAGCAGCAGCAGAGCACAGAGGTACACATAACGAGGGCTCGGGGCTGATCAGGAGTGCTACACATATGTCCCGGCCATCAAGCATGACGTCCACAACATGCGTAGTCGGTTAGTAAGCAGCCCAAGGGATCGGAGTTGTTGCGTGTGGTTGCTGCCTGGATCATCTGCTGGCAGCAACCACCTGCTCTGAGTCCATCATCCTCCTTGTGGCCACCTGCAGCTGATCCTGCCACATAAAGGCCAGCACAAAAGAGCCGTCAACCTTCACACTGGCAGAGGCCTGTGGCGCATCACTCCAAGACTTGTACAGCTGCAGCGGGTCTGGCTTGCCGGCCTTAGCATCTGCTGCTGCTGAAACACTTGCTGGGCCTCTGCCAGGCCTCCCGCTCCTGCCACTTCTGCTGTCCCTGCCACCCCTGCCCCTGCTGCTGTACTCCACTCTGCTGCCCGCCTTATCAACACTGCTGCTGCTGCTGCTGCTGCTGGTATTGCTGGTTCCGGCAACAGCACTGCCGCTGGCAGCAGCCGCAGCCAGGGCACCCGGCATGACTGGGACTGAGCTGGGGCCTCCAAAGCGCACGAAGGGTGTGGCAACCACACTGCTGCTGGCTGGGTGCAGCACCAGACCCCTGCACATTGCTGCTGTGCTGCTACTGGGCGGCCCTAGGCTCAGGTCATAGCAGAAGATCTGCAAGCCACTGTCAGCGTCTGTGGTGCAGTGCACTGTGCCAGCTCTGACTTCTGCCTGCACTGCTGCATACAGCTCATCAAACGGCATGGTCCTGGCTGGGTGAACTGATAAAGCTGCAGCTGCCGTAGGGCTGGCACCAGCGCCATCTGGTGTTGCAACAGATGTGCTGCTGCTGCTGCTGCTGCTGCTGGGTGTTGCTGCTGCTGTTGTGACAAGGCTCTCCACTTCCCAGACTGCCTGCACTAGCTGCTCATGTGTCAGGGGGGCATCGCTCCTGCCAGGCAGGCCCTGCTGCTCAAGCTGGGCACGCACAGCTGGGTTGTTGCCAAATGACTTGTCCCAGCGCACAGACAGCGGCCGCCAACCAGGTGCAAGCGTGCGGGACCGGTGTGCTGCGAATCTGCCTCGTTCCTGCGTTCTATTATGTTCTTCTGACGGCAGCAGCTGGCAACACTCGTAGACCAGAGAGCTTGGCAGCTGCTGCACCAGCTGCTTGACAGGTGCTGCCCTGGCCATGCCTTTGTCTGCTATGCTGATGCCGGCTGTAGCAAAGTAATACCTGTTTTCATACAGCTGCTCCAGGTCCTTGCCTCTGATGTCTGCAGCCGCCTGCTGCTGCGGCTGCCATTTCAGCAGCAGCTGGTTCATGCCAAGCACATACGGCATGGCGGCGGGTGTGAACACCAGACCGTCTGTTGGGAAGGGGAATGATGCCATGCTTGCCTGAAGCTTCTGTAGTGCTGCTGCCGACACGCTGTGGTGCTGCTTCAACAGCAGTGTGATGCTGTCCTTGCCAACTGGTGCTGCCTGCTGCTTCTTGAGCAACACAAGTGGTGCAGCAGTGCTGCTGCTGCTGCTGCTGCCAACAGCAGTGGGAGCTTCTGCCTTCATGTCCACAGCAGCACCAGAGGTTGTGCTACTACTGGAACTGGCACCACTTCTGCTGCTGCTGCTGCTGCTGTTCTGGCCGATGCTGTTGGTGCGGTTGACCGCAGTGCTAGCGGCGGTATGCTGATGTGGTGCTTCATCCAGACTGACCTGAATCGCACTGCTACTGTTGAGTATTCCCAAAGCATCTGACGCCTGCGGCAACGCCAGCTGCCGCTGCATTTCTGCCAGCCGTTGCTGCAGGGGCCACTGCCACACTCTGATTCCTGCTACTGACAATGCTGCAGGGGCCACTGCCACACTCTGATTCCTGCTACTGACAATGCTGCAGGGGCCACTGCCACACTCTGATTCCTGCTACTAACAATGCTGCAGGGGCCACTGCCACACTCTGATTCCTGCTACTGACAATGCATCAAACACCACAAAGTAGCCACGCTTCCCTCCAGATGGGCCTGTGCTGAGCAACAGCAATTCACCATCAAGCACCGTGCCTGCTGGCACTGCAGCGGCAGAGGTTGCTGCAGCAGCGCTGTCTGCTGCAGCAGCTGCTGCATTGTGGTCTGTACGCAGCAAGATATTGGTGCCGCTGCTGCTGCTGCTGCTGCTACCGCCGGTGGTGATAGTAGTGGCGCCGTCAAAACTCGCTGCACCTGATGCTGTGCTGTCAGCAGTGTCATTGTGTGTGCCAGCACGTAGCCTCAGGCTACTGCAGGCTGTTCCACCTTTGTGGCTGCTGTACTCAGTGCTGCCGCTGCTGGCAGTACTGTTGCTGTCTTGCGTGGGGCTGTCACTGCTGCTGTTGTTGCTGTGGTGCTCTGAATGAATCGCAGCAGCTGCCACTGGGTGCTTGTACATCATGCCTGCCCTGTTGAGCAGGTAGCAGCCGCTGTCTGTTGCTATCAGCAGGTGGCGGGTGCCATCAAGCTTCAGTGACACACAGTAGCGCCCTGGAACAGCCAGCCAGTGCGCGTCCTTTGCTGATACCACAGACTGGCAGGGTACAGGCATCAGACCTGCAAAGACAGTGCTGCTGCTGCTGCTGCTGCTGCTGCAGGTGCTGTTGTTTGCACACAGCAGGCCAGTGCATGCTGTACCACACTGCAGCACAGCATCCCGCTCTACCTTGCAGGTGACCAGGCGACCTGACACTACAGGCTCGACCAAAGTGGCGTTGATGCTGTCACTGCTGTTGCTGCTGCGCGTGTGGTTTGAAGCCCTGGCAGCAGGGAAGGCTCGCAGCCTGCCAGTGCTGCTGCAGCACCAGCCCACCTGCTGCAGCCATGTTCTTCCACCGCTGCTGGTGAGAGCATGTGCAGCGCTGCTGCTGCTGCTGCTGCTGTCATTGTCACCTGTAGCAGTGCTGGCTGTGTAGCCAATGCCCGTCAAGGTTTGCGGATAAGCATTGGAGCTGTCTGTAGCTGCCACCTCCACTAGCACCCCTAGAGACGAGAAGAAGTCAATCAGCTGTGCTGCATTCAGATCCCACTTGTGCTGCCGCTCCTCAACCAGCCGGTGCGCGTCACGCTCCCACCAGCAGTAGTGGTCTAAGGTGCACATGTGCTCGCGCAGCGTCTCAGATGTGGCCGAGTTGTTTGAGACGTACAGCACCTGCAGCGATTGAAACATAAATAGGTGTGGCAAGTGGACACTAAAGCCTGGTAAGCCGTGGGCGACAGCAGTCGATCAGCGCATGGCCAAATCCACTCCACAACCAACCCCGGCGCTAATAGCACTGCGCATGTCCTGCTGGGGCAGGCAGCACTGCAGCGGCCATGCCTAGCGCAATGCACGGCTATGACATGGCACATTGGTAGCGCATGGTTGCAGCTGCCTTGCAGTGCGTGGCTTGATCATGCTATTGGCTCAACAACTACTACAAACACAAGACTAGACAAGCTGCAATGTCAGGGGCGCGCTTGCATGCTGAACTGGCTGGCATCCAGAGTTGCACTGTACAGCGCCGCTGCTGCTGTTGCTGCTGCTGCAATGCAGCGCACCTGCAGCAATGGCAGGCTGTGCTCCTGCAGCACCTCCATCAGCGTGAATGCATCCTCCAGCTCCTTCACACTCCAACAGCAGCACCTGGGGCCAGGAGAACCTGCAAACCAAGTAAACAATAGGCACATACAGTGGTCTCACTGTTCGCCACACAAGCCGCAGCTGAAGTGCCGCCAACTTGCAGGTATATGCTACACGGCCAAGGAAGTCAGCCCGTTGCAAGCAGCTCTCCAGCATGGTGTTGCACATATTATTCCTGGTATCTCTACTTACCCGTCCTCTCCAGTGGCAGGACCTGCTGCTGCCAGCTGCTGACACGCAGCAGATAGCATCGTGTGCGCTAGCTGCTGCAACTTTGCCTTGCGGGCAGCCGTAGGGTGCCTCTGGTACTCAACGACCTTGCCAGCATCGCGCAGCTGCTGCCCTACGTTTACGAACGTATGTATGGTGGAAGAGTGCGCAGGGCAAAGTGCACCGCCCAGCAGGCTCTTGCCAGCCCCAGCTCCAAGGATCAATACTGCACCCTTCATCTTGCTGTGCATCTGTCGACAATGCACACACTTCCACATGCACGGGAATAAGCGTGTCAATAGTGCTTCAATCTATCTGTGCTGCTGTCTGTGCCGGCTATTGGTGCCCACATGCCGAGGGGTGTGCTATCTGTGCTCGCCAACGCGAACCTCGGACGACACACCCCGCTGTTATCCGCTTCGTTTCTGACAGCAGCCGCGGATAACAAAGATTCAAGTCTTGATGTGTATTCCTATAAGCATGCCAGGTGACGCCGCGCAATGCAGCGTGCACCCGTACCAGTCATGGCCTGCAGACAGTGCTGGCAGCACACTTTCAAAGGGTCATCATCCATGTTGGCGAGCAAGTATGCAGCACTCTGATGATCCATACATTGTGGACTTGACAAATTCACACTGCTATGTACCATCAAGTGTCGCACGTTTGTGCTGTAGTTTTGGTCTGATGCTGTGTCTAACACGTGGTACTGTATCTGTGATGCTGCATCTTGCAGCAGCATGCAAGTAAACTGCATGCAACCTCCTGCTCTATGTGCACGTCCAACCATAAATGCACAAGCTGTACAAATCAGAAAAGTCCCATATCAGCTGTCATCACTACTCTGGAGGATCCTTGATCATGAGCACGTCTAACAAACCCCTCAGGGGGTCCGGGCCGCTACACAGCCCCTGCTTGTCTCCCAGCATGTAGGACAGCCAGCAACAAGGGCACCATCAGCAAACTGCCGCTGCTTGCAGTGCCTGCGGGACTCCTAGTTCTGGTCGTGGTGCTGCCCACAGCCAGCCCTGTTCCAACTATTTCAAATGTTTGACCGCCTGTCAGGCTGTCGCTGTCGATGGCCGCCACTGTGGACTTGGGGGCCTTGGTGATGGCATAGCCCCAGGTGCTGTATGTCATTTCCACTGTGTAGTTCTTGCTGCATACGTCCTGCACGTACACAGCGGCAGCAGCAGCAGCAGCAGCAGCAGCACAACCGCAATAGCAGACAGCAGCAGAAGCGATGGCTTGCCCCTAAACTGCTGACTTGCACAGGCAGACGTCAGCACACATGCACAGTTTGATGCCGCCTTCAATATCGCGCGGCTGCTTTACCCCGTCAAGACTTGCATGAGCCCTGCACCGCCTATGCTGTCTCTGTATTGTGTCATCTGGCAGCACAGTGGCACCAGCCGCTCACCACCAGCAGGATGGTCAGCGTGTGGTTCTTGCTGTTGGGCAGCGTGAGGTCCAGCGGCTGCCTGCACATGAACTCCGCGTCGTTGTAGTACCTCAGGCCATCTGCAGCACAGCAGCAGCAATGGCGTCACATGCGTGACCCTGCTAAGGTGCCAACAAGTTGTTGTGAATCAGCAGAGTCATGCAGCTACGGCAAGGCCCTGTTACACAGCTTGCGTGAGCGCCAGGCATGCAGTTAATGCTGCTTCGGCACATTGATCCGTAACAGCGGTCTGACGCCTACCTATCCAGCAGTACTGCTTGCCAAAGCCGTCAAACTTCCAGTTGAAGGAGATCTCTGCATTGACGGGGATGGCGTCCAGCTCCGGCCCATCCAGCGAGATGAACGCCGTGAGCTCATTCTGGATGCCCAACTGCAAGCCCGCAACACCAGCACACATTGCCGCCAAGGTTGGGTTGCCAGCTGGTGGATATACAAATGGATCTCAGTGCAGTACTGCAGCTGTGCACTGCAGCAGGAGTATCAGGTAATGCGGCTCCATGCGCCAATACGAGAATGCCTTTGCAGGACAGCTGAGGCCAGCGGCTGGCAACGGAAGCACAGCAGCACGACAACACCCTCACTCACCACTTTGCCGCTCGGCCACTGCTTGTTGGGCAGCACCTTGTACAGCCCCACCAAGGCCTCTGGTGCTGTGTCTTCGTTGTACTTGTCGTAGCCAGAAGCCACACCCAGCGACAGCAGGCTGGGGTACTCCGTCGCCAGACTGGACTCAACCTGCGGCGTACACAGGTGCACACACGCATGCCATGGTGACATGGATGTGCTGGCGTAGGCATGTGGTGGCAGCAACTGCACTGCTGCTTACGCAAGCCGCAAGCGCGTCACAGGCATTGATTGAGTGCAGCTTCACTTGCAGGAGGGCTGCCCTGCTGCCACATGACCCAGAGGGCCCCACACTTTTGCACTGCACACACCACATAGCAGAGCAGGCTCCACAACCTCCCCTGCTGACACACAACTGCCCAAGATTCGGCTGAGCCGTCGCAGCACGTCACCTCACCCTGATGTTGTAGAACCCATTCGGGTACTGCCCCTCTGGCAGGTATGTGACCGGCTTGAGTGCAGCAGCAGCAGTGCCCACCACAACCCACTCCTCCATCTTGGTGGGCGCACCACCCGCTGGCCAGCTGCCGTCAACGGTGCGGTTCAGGTCCGACTCGAAGCGGTACACAGGCATGAACAGCAGCTCGCTGCTGCCAGGAAACAGCGGCACTGGCGTGATGTTCTGTGACGCGGTGATGTTGGCGCTGACTGCAGGCGGCAGCACATACAGCTGGCGGGGTTACTCAAAGCATGTGCAATCACAATTGTAAGCACGCGGTTTGAGTGTAATATTTGCCAAAAACACACTCGAGTAGCTACTACAGGTGGTGCATGAAGTGCATGATTCGCCTGCGGGAGGACCACAGTGGCCACAGCAAAAGCAACTGTGGCGATGCCACGCGCAGGCTGCACCCCAGATCCCTCTGTGTGGCTCAGCACACCTGCTGCTGCCAGCAGCATGGCAACCTGCTCTAGGCATGCACGGTGAACGCCGCTCACATGTTTCTCCGCAGGTGTTGAACGTCACTGTTGCGTTGGGCATCGCGTCCAGCTTGTAGAAGCACACCTGCAGGCAGCCGTGTGCATTGCACAACAGTTAACTCTGTGAGTGTCTTTGCCAAAGAGTGAGGTCACTGGCAGTGGGCTCATGCTGTCCTGCAAGCCAAGTTATTGGAGTTATTGCAGCAACAGGCACGACCTGACATCATAGCTGTTGCTGTTGCTGCTGCTGTTGCTGCTTCTGTTGCTACTGCTGTCGCTGCTGCAAATACTGAGACAGCTGCCAGTTTTCCACGTCTGTCGGTTGCATCCAACCGCCTGTGAATGGTTTTACCTGTGTTGTGCTGTGCAGGTCCGTCACTGGCACGGCCACCTTGCCCACAAGGCCGCTGAAGGCCACGATGGTCACCTTGAGGTTCATGCAGTAATAACCCTGCAAGCAGGCATCGTAACAGCTTCTTTACCGACAGCTGCACACAGCACAAGCTTGGTGCTACTATGACAGGCGATACATTTGCAACACAGCTGCTGTGCTCCTTTTTTGCAGGTGACATGTCTTCCTTGCTGCAGCATGAAGCATGCAACAGCAAAGATGCAAGCACTGGGTGCAAGCCGACATGCAACTGCTGTAGTTCCTATGGTCCCTGCGACCCATCCCTTTTCCCCTAGCATTGCAGCTGCACTCACGTCTGTGAAGTTGCTGAACATGTCGAGCGTGATTGCTGCAGGAGCAATGGCATTCCTGAACTCCCCAAGGTTCTTGCTGTAGGCCTTGCCAATGGATATCTCCACCCTGTACCTTGCAGGAGTGACCACTGCCCCTGCCTGCGCTAGCCTGCGACCTGCTGCTGCTGCTGCATCATCACCGCCCTCTCCAGCTGTGTCTGCTGCTGCCTCTGCACTGCTGCTACTGCTCAGCAGGTGGCGTACTGCTGCTGTTGCTCCGTACCCCATGCAGGTGCAAGAAGGTGTGGCTCCCACAGTGAGCAGGTCGTGCTTCGGCAGCATATACAGCACAGGTGGCCCCAGGACATCGATCTCCGGGACATTCCTGTTGCTGGTGAGCACTACTGTGTAGAGCTGGTTGCTCTCAAGATTGCCTGCTGCAGTCTGTGCTGTTTGTGTCCAGGCAGGGGGCACGCTGCTGTCTTCCTTGCCTGGTGGAAAGAAGTTTGGCACTGGCGCACATGAGGTGCCGCTGATGGCTGCTGCATGGGCGCTGCTAAAGACTGCAGATGGCAGAGCAGCAGTTGCAAGGTCAAATGTGTTGCATCAGATATGTCTTCGGGTGCCTAGCCAAAGCTGCACCTTTTTGCCTGGAGGTGCATTCAAGCACTAGTACTGGCACCAGAGCAAACATGCCACCTGGAGCCTTTTCTTCCCAGCAGCTCACGAGCTTGGGAGCTTAGCAGGGGCCTGCATGTCTGTTCCATTCAGCACTGCTTGTGAACGGAGCTGACTTACCAGCAATGCCCAGAACGACACTGCACAGCAAGCAGTGCGTCCGGAGGCAGCACATGGCTGTTTGCTCTTCTAAGACCCAAAACAAGTGTCAATCAAAGTAATACTAGCAATGGGAGGTGAGAGACGACCCCTGTGCAGCTATTCCAGCGTCCCCGCTGCTCAAACTTGCTGTCCCGCCTAAAGTGCAGGTTACTCGACAAGCGCATGTTGGAAATAATTCATGTTAAGATGAGTTTATATACGTTGAGCTCAGCTTGTTGTCACGTCGCCAATGTTACAGGGCAAACCCTAGCATGACGGTTGGACAGCAGCACAAACAACGAGTGCATCCTGGCTGTGGTGTGAGCACGTCCACGGGCCCGACACCTGCTACTTTAGAGGCCAGAAGATGCATACCGGTTGAGAATAGCTTGCTGAGATCTGAGCAGCTCTGCTGCAAGTCCTTCAGCCTCTGAGAGCCATGCAAAGCTGACCGAACTTGCTGAGCATGAACAGCCAGGCTAGCCGTTGGCAGCAAGGTTCTGCCACATTCTTGAACCAAGACTTTAGTAAACTTGAGACAGACACGTGCAAGATAGGCTAAAACCTTACAACCAGCGCAGCGGCGGCTATCCTGCTGGCGACTAACAACAAGAAAGAATGCTGATCCCCACGGACAGACCCTTTTCTGAACTACCCCAGCTGTCATGACCACTACAGCCACTGCAGGCGCAGTGCTGCGGGTGGCACCCACAGCGCACACCCAGAGGAAGATACAGAACGAGTGCCAGCGTTTTGTTTCTGATGATGTTTGGGGTAGCAAGGGGGTTTGCCGACTGGTGTCTAGGAGCATTGCTGCGTATCTTGTGTAAGCTTGGGATGTGCGTAATAGTTGCAAACATAATAGAGCGGTGCTCCCTCTTTCTTCCGCCCCGGGGGGGCGCGGGGCCCATGGCGTTGATGCTATGGCTTGATCTGGTAATTTGATGATGATGATGATGATGATGATGATGATGATGATGATGATGATGATGATGATGATGATGATGATGATGATGATGATGATGATGATGAGTCCCAGTGTCAGCATGTGCACCTAGTCCTTCATGCCAGCCTGATGCCATCATGCAACCTATTAGGCGCCAGCAAGTTACTGTTGGGCTGCTGCTACTGCTGCCACTAGATCTGCCTGCAAGTTGTTGTACAGTGCTGCAAACTGCTCCACGTCCAGGTCCTGCGCACGTGCGTCAGGCCGTACCCCTGCCTTCGTCAGCGCTGCCTCAACCTGCACGCAGAAAGCAGCAAAATGCAGGGCGCATCAACACCACCAACATTGCCTGGGCAACAGCAACCGCAGCACACCTAATGTCGAGTGAACGGATTGTGCCAGTGGGTGTGAGCATGTGCCCCCACTGGGTGTGAGCAACTCTCCGCTCAAGTGTAGCAGGCATGGCCCCAGGTAGCAAACAACGATGCTGTACATGTACAGCACGACAGGTCCAGTGGATGTAGGCAGGTGCGGCGCACCTGCTGTGACGTGTACAGCGGCTGCAGCGTGTTGCGCATCATCTTCCGCCGCTCAGAGAAGGCCTTGTTGATCTGCAGCAGCAGCAGCAGCAGCGGCAACATTGGCTGAGTGATGAGGAGTTGACACAGCCGCACAGAGCCTAAACACGCATGTTGCTGTGCCAGACAGCGCTGCATGTCTTACAAGGGTAGCAAGCCACCCGCCGCTACCAACAAGCGATCAGCGCAGATCACCCGCAGGCATGCTCACCACAAAGCGCACTGCTGAAACCTTATTATTGTGTTTACAGCCAAGCCAGCAGGCGCTCAACAGCTGCCACCTCCCCCCCTCACCAGTGTGATGAAGCCGCGCTCGCCCTGCACCTGCACGCGCTTGCTGGGCGGCAGCAGCTTGAAGGTGACCAGCGCGCCATCCACGCCAGGCACAGGGAAGTACTTCTCCTTGGGGATGCTGCAGGCGCAGCAGCAGCAACAGTAGCAGCAGCATGATGAATCAAACGCACGCTGTTGTACTTGCAGCGTTCACAAACACCTTCAGCAACCTACTGCTGCTTCCATTCTTAGCAGTGTAATGCAGAGCGTTGGTTACCCCCACAAGCTGCCGTGCACGTCACAAGCACGCCATGCCATATGCCCCCCCCCACCCCCAGCAGCAGCAAAGTAGTCCCCGCCACTCACAGGAACCTGTAGACTGGCGTGCTGTAGTAGTGTGTGATGACGCTCATGGCCCTGTAGTCGGGCCTGGCTGGGGTGGGGTCGACCAGCCGCTGCGCAACCTCCTCCTGCAGCGGCAGCCACGAATGCAACACAACAGACGGCATGGCGTGGCACGTGGTGCAAACAAAGCAAGAGCAACGCTGCAGGGGGCTTGGAGCGTGCCAGACACTGGTGTAGCTGCTGTCAAGAGGCCGGCTGTGGTTTGCAGCATCGCACATAATTGGGCAGCGCGGCATGTGTCGCAAGGAGACAGGTGGAAGCTTGCGCTTTACCCCAACCCAAGTCACACCACCACCACAACTGCTGCTGTGCTTGGTCCTCAGTATGCTTGCACCGCCTTGCTGTCGCTGCTGCTGTTGCTGATGCCACCCGAATCAACCGCACCTGTATCATGATGCTCAGCTCCGACACCACACCACCCTGCGGCAGCATGGCCTGCAGGAACTCCTTGGTGATGTTGTACGGCAGGTTGGCAACAACCTTCACGCCACGACGCCGCTGCCGCGCTGGCGCTGTAGCACTGCTACTTCTGCTGCTGCTGTTGCTGCTGCCTCCTGCTGCTGCAGGCTGCTCTAGCGCTTCCTGAAATGCCTGTTGCAGTTGTTGCTGTTGCTGCTGGGGATCACTGCTGCTGGGTTGGCTGCTGCTGCTGCTGTCCTGCTGACCTGCTGCTGCTGCTGCTGCCATCTGTGCTATTAGTGCTTGCAGGTCTAGCCGCATCACATCACCGTGCACAAGCTGCAGGTTAGGCACCTGCAACAGCAGCATAGCAAGCATAAATGGGCTAGTCAGCAGTGCTGCAGGACATCCTGCGACTTGTGGTACTAGCGCTGTTCTGCATGTATGGGCAGCCCCAGCTGAGGATGCAAGCACTGTGCTGAGTGCAGGCTTCACTGCTCATGTGCAGCAAGTGACATCGCGCAGCATACAGCAACTTTGCTGCCTGCAGGACCAACTGCTGCTTGTATTTGTACCCCTGCAACCAAAAAAGCATCCAATCTATGCTCCCACCTGCTTGAATTCTTCTCTTAGCCGCTCTACCAGTGTGTCATCTTTCTCCACCGCCAACACGCGTGCGCGTGTGGCCAGCAGGTGACGCGTCAGGTTGCCAGTGCCAGGGCCCACCTCAATGACCACGTCAGATGGTGTTACACGTGCTGCCGTTACAATGTCAGACAGGATGTTATCATCTGTGCAGAAGTTCTGACCCAAGGACCTGCAGGCAAAAAAGTGCTGCCTCAGCATGCTTGGACGCGGCATGAAACATGCCAGGGGAGACTGTGCGGTCAACGCATGTCTGTGTTCTTTCACAATCTCAATAGCATGCGTGTAACGCCTCTTTTTTGCTTCATGCGCAAGAGTAGGGGCCTGTAATATGGCATGATGACTTGTAATGAGCAAGTATATCACACTGTGGCACGCTCACTTCTTGGCCTTGATGTTGGCTGACTTCAGGCTGGTCTTGGTAGCTGCTGCTGTGCCTTCCTCCCACATCCATCCAACTGCTGGAACCTCAAAGTCCTCCTTCAACAGCGGCTGCTCGGGCCTCCGGCGTTGCTGCTTGGCAGCACATGCCACCCGCCTGTGCTGCTGCCCTACCGCTGCTGCTGCTGCTGCCGCCGGTGCTACTGCTGATGTAGGCCCCAGCCTGCTGCCAGACTGTAGCCTCTGGCTGCTCGAAAACGAGCTAATCATGGATAAAACTAGTCAGAAACGGTGCTAACGCGTGCGATTGTCTCCTGCCACAAGCCACCTGACATCCAACACACAGTTTTGTAGGGATGGCAAGCGGTCTGCTGCTGCACAGCGGATGTTCGCAATCATTACCGCTGGTGAGTTGGCTCACGTGGCCTCGTCATCAACATCGATCAAGATGACCTGAGGTCCCAGAGTGACAAGGTCATAACGCGGGATGTCCTGCATCAGATGCTCCGCAAAGGTAGCATTCAAACGCATATTTGAGGTTGGTTTACTTACCCAACGTACGCGACTTTTGGGTCCCTGTAACAGACTAACACATGCCTGTCATTTGAAATGCATGCAGAGCTGGGCACTAGTGTTCGAGGCAATCACACTATCCTTCCAAATGTTCTGCAATTTCGCACGTCAACGTGGCACCCAACCCTCAGTTGCGATCTGTGGCGCCAGCATTCAAAATTTTGATCCCGTTCCTGCAGCTGTAGCAGTGCACCCCTTCGAAAGCAATTGATCGGAAGCAGTCATAATGTCCCACAACCCTAACCCTGCCCAGTACGGCTGGAACTACCAGGGCTCCAACCAGGCGAGCAAAGTGGAGTTCTACGAGAAGGATGGCGTCAAGATGGACTACTACTATACGACTGGTAAGGATCTCTATCAGTCCATAAGCACATTTGGAGCGTTGCGGACGGGGATACAGCACATCATGCACAGCACGGTGAGGTGGCACGGGGCAGTAGCATGGTTGCGAAAGCCCCACCATGGAGTCGGAAGGCTTCTGGTCGCTAATCCCGCAACAGTACACGTACAACTTGGGGCAGCGATCCGCTCAAGCATGCACACCTCTGGCAGCATCAGCCACTGGTCTGGTGCTGCTTTACTCTCCTCATCAAAATCATGCCACATACCATCAGCACATGCAAGGATGCCTATCGTGTGCCTGCTGCTCACTGCTGCTGCTTCCACTGCTGTTGTGCGTGCTGCAGGCACTGTGAAGAACAGCATGGACCACCCCAGCCAGGGCAAGACGCAGATGTTCACGCGCGACCTGGACGACAGCCAGTTCCAGTCGGTCTGCCAGAACCCGCGTGCCCACACAGGCCAGGGCTACCAGACCAAGTCCAGCAAGAACTACAATGGCAAGTAGCCGCTGCAGCCACGAAGGCCAGAAGCAGCATCTGCGACACGGCCGCTTGGCAGAATTGCAGGCGTCATGCCTTAGATGCTGTACATACCAAAGGTGGTGTACAGCAGTGGTTGTGCAGGCAGAGCCTGGTGGTGGTTGTGGCAGTAACCGCGCCGGTCACCGGGTGCTCTGCATGCAACTCACCATTATGGCTGTAATATGGGTGTACCCATTATGGGTGCATCACACAGGTTGTTCGTTTTTAACGAACAATCATCATTGCTGTGTCAAGGTACATGTTGGTTGGTAGTTGGTTGGTGGTACATACGCTCCTGCAGCTTGTACATGAGCGCTGCAGAAAGTCGGTACCTTTCATAGTCACTCATCATCATCATCATCATGTTACCCATTAAGCCATAGCATCAACGCCATCGGCCCCGCGCCCCTCAGGAGCGGAAGAAAGAGGGAGCACTGCTCCATTGTGTTTGCAATTATTACGCACATCCCAAGCTTGGACAAGATACTCAGCAATGCTCCTAGATATCACTCGGCACCCCCCCTACTACCCCAAATATCATCAGAAACAAAACGCAACAACTTAGTGGATGCATCGGTCAACGACAACACATTGCGCAATTTTTCAGCGCCGCCAGCAAGATCACGCAAAACAGACCGAATTTCATCAAGCATAGTATCCCTCTGAGCAGAAGTAGCGGGACAATCAAACATCAGATGTGACAAAGACTCAACACCCTGACCACAAGCAGGACATGCTGTGTTAGAATCAGCTCTGCTGCCACCATAACGACTGGTACGCTCATGCGCGCAAAGACAGCCCATTCGAACACGCATCAGCAACTCAATACCACGCGTTGGCGCACCAGAACACAAAAAGGGCCTAGCCCTTTTAAAACACATGGTATCAGCATGTGTAGGGTGCACATGCGTGATGTAATGGCTCAAAGTAGAGTGCTGCAGTGATTCACAAACAATTCTGTCTGCATGCAGCTTCCTGACCTGACGGTTGATGTGATTCTTGCACGCATTAGCTCGATCAGCCGCCGCCTCAACATCCACACCATACTTGCAAAGCAAACTCTGCACATACGCTGAACCCTAAAGTAATACTCCATCGCCCTCTGATGAAGCCACATGTGCAATGGCTTCACACCCCATTCAGCCAGAACAAGTGAAGTGCAAGGGCGCTCCTTGCCACAACGCATTGAGCACTTGATGATGTCAGTCTGCACTTTGTCAATCTGTTTCAGTTGCCTTGCAGTTGACGGAAACCAGACCTCACTGCCATATTCAACAATCGGGCGAACGCATGTAAGCAGAATGATACGCTTTACTTCCACGCTGATGAGCCGGCTCTTCCAAACTGGCATGAGGCCACCCTTCACACGATGCACTTTTGCCAACATCTTCTCAAAGTGCGTATTCCAGTTGCAGGCATTGTTGAACCACAGGCCAAGGTAGCAGTACTCTGATACAACAGGCACAGGCACACCATTCCAACGATGCCAGAATCAGCCAACTGGCTGGGCTGTCTAGCTGGTGAGACATGCATGACAGCAGACTTCAAGCTATTCAGCTTGAACCGCCACTTACAACTGTATTCATAAACTGTTGCAGCCACAGCCTGAACCTCAGCCAGAGATCCGCACACAGCAACAAAGTCATCAGCCTGCATGGCTGCCACAACCTGACCAGCGGGTTCGTCACAAGGGCCCATAAGGGTGATTCCAGGGTGCTTTGCATGCACCTCATGCAGCAGATCATCAATGAAGTACAGGTACAGTGTGGGGGAAATAACATCGCCCTCATGCAAACCAAGGTCACATGTGAAGCTCTCAGTGACATGACCTTCTTGAGACACCACACGGCGCGCACCCTGATACAAGTTGTAGAGTACACGGAACATCTTTCCACGCACACCCTTGTCCCACAGCTTTTGAAAGAGCCCATCAAGCCACACTGTTGGGAAAGCCTCATAGGTGTCAACAAACAGCACATAAGAATCCTTCCCCTCAGCTTTCCTCCCACCCAACACCTCACTGAGCACACTCTGGTGGTCAGCACAGCTGCGCTTGGGACGAAAGCCGTTCTGGCTCTCGTGCAGCAACGGCGTTCCTGCTGCTGTAGCAGCGGTTACACGCTGCTGCTGCTGCTGCTGCTGTTGCTGCTGACGTGCCTGCTGCTGCTGCTGCTGCTGTTGCTGCTGCTGTTGCTGCTGCTGCTGTTGCGCCTGCTGTTGCTGCTGCTGCCGTTGCTGTGTCGTGCCCTCCGCCACTGACTTGCCTTCTGCAAACTTGATGAGGCGCTGGTTGGGAACGCTGGTGTAAAATTTGTAAAGCACGCTAAGCAGGGTGATACCACGGTAGTTGGTGGGGTCTGTCAGGTCACCCTTCTTGGGCATGTTCACAACTGTGCCTGGCACCTGGTGCACCTGCTCAAGCTGCCACATCAGATTGCAGTACTGCAGTAACATATCTGCGGCCGTGCTGCCTCCATACTTGAGTAGCTCATTGACAATGCCCTCCTCAGCCGAGTTGCCGGCCTTGCCAGTGCGCAGCCTCTGCAGGCAGTCGGAAACTTTGGCGGCAGTGATGGGCAGGTCCAGCGGGGTGGCAGGGGAGTTAGCAGAGTCTTGCAAATACTGTTGCACATTGGCTGCAACACAAGACATGTGTGCAGCGTCAAACTGGGGGTTGGAGGAAGCAAATGCTGCATGGCTGCCAACGCGCTCATAATGACACTTGAAGGCATCAGCTTTCTCAGCTGGGGTAGATGCCACATGCCCAGATGGATGCTGCATGACGCTGTAAACTGCCTCGCTGACATGCTTAGGGCACAGACGACGCACAAGCTGCCACATGTCTTTCTCTCCAAGCAGGCTGTCATCATTCATGCGATTTGTGTATGCAGAAGTAATGGCATGCTGGCACTGCTCTTTGTACTGCTTCTCTGCTGCTTTGACCAGCTGTGTAGTAACCTTCTGCTGCTGTTTGTAAGTAGCCCAATCTGCTACAAGCCCTGAGTTCTTGTAGCGCAGGTAAGCCTGCTTCCTGTCCTCCACAGCATCTGTGAGCTCCTGAGTCCACCATGGGAAGGACTTGCCAACCCAAACCCTCTTGTAGCCAAGACTGGCGTTGACAGCATGACGAAGTGCTGCTAGCATCTGCTCGTGCGCTTGCTGCACTGCACTAGTTGCTGTAGTTGAGCCTGCAGAAGCCTGCTGCTGCAAAGTGGTGACCGTGGCTGTGTAGGCTGCAACAAGCTGCGACAGAGCATCCTGATATGCCTCAAGTTCCGCTGACTGCTCCCCATTCTGCAGCCTGAAATCCTTGTGCTGTGCGTTGAGGCGCAGCACAACCTGTTTTGCAGGGCGGCGTACCACAGGCCTGACAATGCGGGCAGACACAGGCAGGTGGTCAGTAGCACCCACAGTATGCGGCCCAACTGTGGCTGATGGCCTGGCAGCAGCTTGGCAGGGCATGGCAATGTCAGCAGAGGCAAGGATGTAGTCAATCAAAGAGCCTCGCCTGGTGCCGCCGTGCGACCTGTCACAAGTGATGTGCTGGTGAGGGGAGGTGGGGCTGTGCGGGCATTAAGTGAGTAGAGGTTGACAGTGTTGAGCAATGAGAGGAGCAGGCGGCCGTTGTCATTGACGGTGCTCTCACCATGCATAACAATACGCTCTGCTGGGCCAGATGCCCGTCCAACCCGTGCATTAAAGTCACCCATCACCAACACAGATCCCCTGCTAGACAGGTACTCCAGGTCCTCCTGCAGCGCTGAGTAAGCAGCACTCCTCACTGATGCAGACTTGCCCATATCAGGCATGTAAACCACCGCAATGAAGAGCTTGCGTGCAACCCCTTGCCCTGGCATCACAAGCCACAGCGCTTCGTCGTATTGCTGGTCAGTAAAGTCATACACTTTCACCGCGTTTGCAACAGAGGCATGCACAGCAACTGCAACACCCCCAGAAGCACGCTCCCCTGCCCGCACAACCCTGGGCTTACTAATGTATATGTATCCAGGGATGTGATCTGCAGGCAGCTGCTTTCCCTGCGCCTCCTTGGTCTCCACGAAGCCCATGATGTCACAGCGGGGTTCCTTAAGCAGGTGGTGAATTTCAACCAACTTCAAACCAGACTTTGGCATGTTATTTACATTGAGCACGCCACAGAGCAATCCACTGTCACCCGGCTGCACAGGTGTCCTGCTGGGGCGGTGGCGGCGCTGCTGGGATGCCCTGCTGCTGCGCTGGCTGTGCCTGCGACCGTGCTGCTGGCCTGCACCCCCGGCAGCAGGCGCTGCTGGCTGTGTGCCCCTGGGCAGCTGCTCCTCGTCATGTGACGCAGGAACAAGCTCCTCCTCCTTCATAGTCACTCATTGTATACATTCATTTGCAGGGTGGAATTGCTGCGCGTGGTTGCAGTTGTATGACTTTTGTGTCAGTGTGTCGATCCACTTGGCACTTTCGGTCAACGTGCACACCCCGATTCCTCGTGAATGGAAGGGCTCAGCCTACTACACATTGAGTGACACAGCGAGACTGGCGGCCTTTAGTTTTGTTACTGTGCAGTGCATGTTGTGTTGCAGTGTGCACCGCATGATTAGTACTGTCAGTCTGTGTTTAGAGATTCATCAATGCTGCTGCGGGCGCCGCAGATTCACTGCGTTCATGGCCATGATGGTGTGGCATGACACAGCGAGAGTGGCGGCTTTAAGTTCTGTTACTGTGCAGTGCATGTTGTGTTGCAGTGTGCACCGCATGATTCGTAGTGTCAGTCTGTGTTTAGAGATTCATCAATGCTGCTGCGGGCGTCGCAGATTCACTGCGTTCATGGCCATGATGGTGTGGCATGAATAAATAACATTGTCCATCCTGTTACTGACGCACGGGTTGGGGGGGTATGGAATTGGGCGGTGATGGGTAACGCAACGTCGCTGTACCACAACCGTTCACTATATAGTATATATACATGTGGGCAAGAGCGGGCCACGGGGGCGCAGACCCTGGGGGTGTGCGCTGGCGCTCTTCTGCTGCACACATGATGCCCACCAGACGTGTCTAGTAGATAGTTACAAGTTACGCTCTTGTCAGGGAGCGGCTTTAACGGAGAGCAGCAGGCAGGGCCGGGAACAGAAAACCTTGGTTGTGCTCCCGGAGTCCGTGACTCCCTCTTCTGGCAGATAGCTTACCTCCAGCAGGACACTGAATCTGCTTCGATAAAACGTGCAGATTGCAAGTAATTTGACAAAAGAAAAAGCGACACATGGTCCAGATCTCTAAAGACGTGCGAGCAAGCTGTCGTGCTTCGGACCGTCGTCGGACGACGTGCTGGCCAATGCCGATCACAGGCTTCTCATCAGGTTAACCACAACACAATCAGCAAATAATCATGACACGCAATCCGGCTCTGTGTGCCGCGAATGCTGCGCTGCTGGCATCCGGGTGTTACATCCAGCTGGGTTCGTGTCTGCCTACTGTCAAGAGCTTAAGAGCCCCTCGCCTTACCTCGCCACTGCATCCTTTTGTGACTGGACTTAGTAGATAGCTTAGGTTCCCTTAGGACTCAGACAAAGAGCTTAGGTACAGGCGGGCGAAGCTGCCGTGCACAGCAGGCACCAGCAACACAAGAACGAGGGTCACAGGTAAAAGAGTTGGTGGGGCTAGCCAGCATCAAGGAGGCTTGTTGCTGCAATACTTCATGTGTTGTGCTTTCAACCAGGCGGTATGGCGTCCTCTGCGATCCGTTCTTGGAATTCGCGCGCCAGCCGCTAGGTGTTGCAGCTTCTCTTTGACTTCCCATGCGTAGTGTCTACTATCACCATCTTCTGACAGGATATCATTGTCTTACTTGCTGTTCTGCATCTGCTATGAAACATGTTGCAGGTATGGCCCGCCCTTCGTACCCAAGCGGCCGCGACTCTGTGCGGCTTTGCTGTCAGGTTCCCGTCCCTCAGACAAAACACTCTACATTGGCTACGTGACTGGGGCACAGCGGACAGAGCAGCTGTTGCAGCACCTTCTTACCAGCATGACAGCACACTCTGCCACAGTGCCCTGTGCAGCTGTGCAGCTCCCCCAGAATACAGAAGCTGCAGTACCCAACCAATTTCCCCAAACAGGACCAAACCAGGCATCTGAGCAGCCTTGGCGCCTGGTGTGCCGCAGAAGCAGCAGCAGCAGCACCACCACCACCGCACAGCTGGCAGCACAGGGCAACCCCAGGCCACACAAGAGCGCTCCAATTCGCAGCAGCTGTCACCTGGTAAGGGGCGTAGCACCTTTGGTAGGTGAGGTGCAGCTGCTATTCTACACAGCGCGTAGAGCACAGTCATGCACAGTACTCGGCCACACTCTGTCGTGTCAGGCAATGTGGTAATGCCTCTTGCACTTGCAAGCTCGGGCGCGGGGCAACTGACTTGGCGCCGCATGCGTGGCTGTGGGCAGCCTTGGCGCCTGGTGTGCAGCAGCAGCAGCAGCAGCAGCAGCAGCAGCAGCAGCAGCAGCAGCACAGTTTCATGCGTGAGCAGCCTTGCATGCATGGGTTGGGTGTTACTGCATGCATGACAGTGGGTCCGCCAGCCTTGCGTGCATGCGCAGCCTTGCATGCGTGAGCAGCGTTGCATGCAGGGGTTGGGTGTTGCTGCATGTCTTTTCCTGCTAGAGTCACTTTGTAGGCTACAACAATTTCACAGCAGCAGCAACTCCGCGCAACTGGCAACCCCAGGCCACACAAGTGGTCTCCACTTCACAGCCGCTGGCACCTGGTAAGGGGCGTAGCACCTTTGGTAGGTGAGGTGCTGCTATCCTACACAGCGCGCAGAGCAGAGTCATGCACAGTACTCGGCCACACTCTGCCGCGTCAGGCAATGTGGTAATGCCTCTTGCACTTGCAAGCCCGGGCGCGGGGCAACTGACTTGGCGCTGCATGCGTGGCTGTGGGCAGCAGTTGATGCTATGGCTTAATGGGTAACATGATGATGATGATGATGATGCTGTGGGCAGCCTTGGCGCCTGGTGTGCAGCAACATTGACAATCAGCAAAGCATTACAATGGTCCGCCAGCCTTGCGTGCATGCGCAGCCTTGCATGCGTGAGCAGCCTTGCATGCAGGCTCTGTGTGTTACTGCATGTCTTTTCCTGCTAGAGTGCCACAAAGTTTTCACAGCAGCAGCAACTCCGCGCAACTGTCAGCACACGGCAAGCCCAGGCCACACAAGAGCGCTCCAAATGTTATATCACTATGTCAATCCAATTGTCGCTTTTGAGTGCGCAGATGTTGCCTTCCCACGTTCAAGCGGAAGGGCTCAGCTTAGTGCACATTGAGCCCAAGACAGCAAGCCTGGGGGCTTTAGGTTTTGGTATCGTGCATGCATGTTGTGTTGCGGTGCAAGTGTACACTGTTCGCTGGCAGCATAACTAGCAATGCTCGAGATTTCAACAATGAATGGCTGCCGGCAGACATAGGTTCATTGTGTTGGCCTGCTGATCTCCGCCAGGATCAACGCAGCATGGTATGACTTGGCGACCTAGGCAGTGGCTGTACCACTGCTGTGTTACTGCTAGTTTTCTTCGAATAGCAGGGCAGTCGTGTTTGGGTCCAATGTTCAGCGTTTGCATTTCACTGACATGATGTACACACGTGCAGTTGCACAATGTGAAGTGAACGTTCTAGGCATGTTGCCAGTCATGTCACGCCATGTTCCTGATGAAGTGGCAGCTGCTGGTGGTCCTTGAGTGGCTTGGCTCGGCTGTAACGTATTGATTTTGATGGCCAAGATCTTGGATGATCTAGATAATATAACCACAGGGTAGCGAAGCGCTTCGCGTGCATGAGATCAGGGGTAGCAGGGATAGCATGAGAAAGCAGGGGCTTTCTGGTGCTTTGCTGCATCTGTTCTTTGCTTGGTGCTGTACGGTCATGAGGCTTATTGCCCGACAAGTGCACTTGCAGTTGAAGCTGATAAGCATAGCGTCGCCTCATGTCCCGCCTTGCAATTGTTGCAGCGGTGACCAGCAGCTTTGCCGTCGCTGTTAGCACCACGAACCACGCCAAGCGATTCAAGGGAAACTGAATAAACGACGCAGCTGATGCTCGTGATGACACCAGCCAAACATGGCTAGGGCTTTGAGTGTCACATCAGGAGTGACTTTGAATTGCCCGCCATCTCAAGCGACGGCAGTCAGCTGGATTTGGCCCACATTTCATTGCGAGTCAGTTGCCTCATTTGTTTTGCAGATGTCTGCCGTTGCTTCCAAACGAGTGCAAGCTTACTGAGATCGTTGATCTCGCTCAGGCAGCCTCTTTTTCCTGGGCCAGCTTTGGTTTTCATCAGTAGGCTGAACCAATAAATGTCTCACAACCTGGACCCTGCTCAATACGGCTGGAACTACCAAGGAGTCAACCAGGCGAGCCGTGTAGCTTTCTACGAGAAGGATGGCGTCAAAATGGATTACTATTACACAACTGGTGGTTTCAAGTAGTGCACCGGGTTTGGCGTGTACGGAGGCGGCAGCAAACCATGCGCAGCACGATCAGGTGGCACTGCCACTTGGCAAGCACTGCCAGCACTGCCCTCAAACCGGCACTCTGACGGTGGATGAGCAGCGTACAAGCCCCTTGCGTTGCCACGTCGTCTACTGGAATGCACCAGCCATGCCAGCGGCTTCACCCTGCTGCTGCAGCAGCAGCAGCGACAGCAGCAACGGCTGCAGCAGTACCATGACTCGGGTTTTGAGTGCAAGTAGCAGCAGTGCTGGGTTTAACACCAGTACTCAGCCCATTACACTCAGCCGATGCATGCTGCAACTTAAAACAGGCTACCAACAAACAGCAGCCCAATCACACAACTTCCAGACTGCAATGCTCTTCCAAGAAGCAACCCTGTAGAACGCCTGCAGGCAGCCTGCAGCAAGCCTCAGCAGCAGCGGCTGTTGAGTGCATTACTCTCCCTCCTTCTGTATGCCTTTTGCACTCTCATGATCGCGCCAAACAGGCCTGATAGGCTGCACTGCTATAAGTACGCAGCACCACTCAACATGCAAGCTCAAACACAAGCATGTTGGACCTGCCCGCTATGCAGAGCTGCGCATGCATGCAAAGCTGGCACCACCCACTCTGCTGCTGTGCATTACTCATTCACTGTGCTGCTGTGCGTTGCTGTCTGCTGCCCTCAGGCACTGTGAACATGATGATGATGAGGCACTGTGAAGACCAGCATGCACCACCCCAGCCAGGGCAAGACGCATATGTTCAGGCGCAACTTGAGCGACAACCAGTTTGCGTCAGTGTGTCAGAACCCGCGCGCCCACACAGGCCACGGCTACCAGACCAAGTCCAGCAAGTTCTACAACGGCAAGTAGTGACAAGGGCGGCAGCACATTGAGCTGCATGTTGCGGCGCCAGCCAGTGACAGCAGTGCATTACTATCAGTAAACTGATAGTATGCACAGCTGGGCTGACCGGCAGCCTGAGTGGTAGGTCGAAGGATGTTGTACAAAAGCGGTTTGTGTGTGATGAGGGATTGCCAGCAGCTGCCAGGAGCGATGGTTGTGGCGTGCAGTGCAAGCCTGCATCGCCTGTATGGTTGTTCAATGCGTGTGTTAGGGTGTCATGTGTCAAGCATGTTGATTTCGTTGCATCTGGAAGATGGTGTCAAAGAGTGACCGGTGTTTCATCTGTCGGGCGAGAAGGCAGAAATTCAGGTTGAAACTTTCACTGAAAGAGAGTGGCACTCGGTCAAGGTTGAGCATGAGACCAGTGTGCATGAAGCTGCTGTGCACGTGCACGTGATCCCTCATGGACCAACCTGCTGGCAGCATTTGGTTCAGCATTGCCAGCGCCATATGCATGGCAGCATTTGTTGCTGTTGACGGTTTGTGTAGACACACCACTGGCAGTTACGGTGGGCTGCCAGCAGCGGCTGCCGGAGGCAGGGGTTGTGCAAAGGTACAGCGCGCTAACAGGGCCATGTGCATGCTGCACTTAGGAACAGCCTCAGGCTTTGGACCATTGTGCATTGCCAGCATTTTGGAATGAATAGATACAACTGTCTAACAATAAATGAGAGCACAACATCATCATCATCATCATCATGAGAGCACAACATGTCGCGGGGCTGATGACGTTGATGCTATGGCTTGAATGGGTGATATGATGATGATGATGTAATGTCGCCGTGATCGTTGCTGCGCTTGGCTGTTGAATATGGTACGTACTGCAAGCCACTGGCTGGTCCTTTGTTCAGTTGGTCCCTTGCTGACACTGAATGAGTCAGGCAGGTAGCAGTCCGGCTGTGGTACAAGCTTGTACCTCAATGCTCTGCTGCTTCAACTTGACGGTCGACACCGTTGGAAACACGTGACACATCATCATATTACCCATATAATGAAGCCAAACACATGGCACATGAGGCCTTTGTTACTAACTGTGACAGGGGTGCCAGCCCAGCAGCTCAGCTCATTGCGGCGACAACATTTTCACCCGAACGCAGTGCTTGGCAGAACCTTGCCCCATCTCATGATGGCGTGTGGCGCCGTGCCAGCTCACAGAGATGATGGTGCCACTGTCGTTGTTATGTTTTGTGCCACGGAACACACGCCAACTTGCCTTGAAGTATGCGCGTTGTACGCACAATGCACCTGTCAGACAGCCTGCTGCCAAGCTGGAACAGGCTGCGATGCCTGCATCAACTGAGCTGCAGCTGCCAATGCAATTGGCATAGCGTAAACTTCATGCTCTGGGACAGCATCAATATACCCAATGCACAGTATGCACTGCATGATGCGACAACCTGTATGCCAAATGCACATGTCCCTGACATGCATGATCATGATGCCAAATGCCAAATGCATCGTATGCACTGCATGATGCTCCAGCAAGAAGCATGCCGATTGTGCCATCATTCGAGCATTGTCATGTTTCTGCAAACCTTGCTCCCATGGTGGGCAGCATGCACGTGCACCCCACCCTCATCACAACCAATACCACAAGTGCTGCCCAACTAGTCAAATCTGGTCAAAAATACAGTGTGCAACTAGTCAAAACCTAGTCAAGGAATGATGCACTGCATCCAACAAACGGCTCTTGCAGCTGAAGATCAGACACCAGACATGGTTGCTGTTATGCAGCTCGAAATGTCTTATGCTGACAGGCAAAGCCGCCTGCGTTGCTGCAAGGGCTTGCCGGTAGCTGATATGTGCCCCAAAATGGCTGGCAAAGGCCATGCACATGCAGTTGCTTACAGTCCATGCATGCAGTTGCATATGATCCAACATGGTCTTCCAACAACGCCATGCCTGCAAACGTGCGTGCTGAGCATGCACAAGAACAGAAAAGGTTTATGCCCCCGCAGTGGTCGCTCTGGTCAAACACAGTGTACAACAACTCAAACGATCTATGTAGTGTGCATTGTGGGGCTGGGTAAGCTGATGCAGATCTCACTGCATACACCAGTACTCACAGCTGCAGCGGTTGGGTTCACCAGCCTCCCTTGGCCAACAGCAGCTGCTGCTGCTGCCGCTCTGCTTACAACACCTGACCCTGCTGGACGCAGTCAACTCTGCTAGCAATTCAGAAAGCAGCTGCTGTTGAGCACAACTCTGCACCTCGTAAGTGCAGAGCCGTACCCTGCGACAGCTTACTGCCATGCAATATCAACCTCAGCAGAGCTCAAGGCCACAGTGCCCTTAGCTCCCATCGCCTTACCATCAGGAGTAATGGCAGACACTGTTGAGCTGCCACCACTCACTCCAGCAGCCTCAGCTGGCAGCACAGCACGCGCAATACCCTCGCCGTCTGTCACAGCCTGCACTATGGACGATCCATTGCTGTCAGCAACAACAAACTCGACTGTAGCACCGCTAACGGGTGCACCCATGCGTGTGAGGGATGCAGCCAGCTCAACAGGGCTCCCTGCGGCTGCTGCTGCAGGTGCGGAAATTTCAAGCAGGTCAACACCTGGCACTGCGGGTAGATCAGCAGCAGTGGTGCTGCCAGCCAGGGGGGTGAATGCGGGGGCAGCCAGGGTGCGTGTGCCGGGCGTGCACATCCAGTAGTACTCGTTGTTGCGCTTGCAGACGCTGCCAGATTTGCAGCTGAAGCCCTGCGGCAGGAGACAGCACGTAACATGCAGTGATGAGTTGCATTGCTGGGGCAGCACAGGGGAATGAACAGCTGTGCTGAAAGGGGCAGACATGCGGTATCTCGCGTACTTGCCACAGATTGTTTGTAGTATGCAGAAATTCAGGTCAAGCATGCACAGCACGGCGTGCAAGAGATTCGTTAATCTGTATTTTATACCCACTGCTGGGGTTCAAGTCAGAATGTGCTAGTGCAGCGCCCCCTCACCTCCCACTTTGCGTCCCTGCATGATGAGGCTGGGCAGTTGCTCTCAATGCCGCCACACTTACCCCAGTCGGCGATGACCTTGCCGCCACCTGCGGACACAAAGCAGTAGCAGCAGCAGTTAGGCCACAAGTGTCACACGAATACTGTACAAGGCCTCGGCATCAACACCCGCAACGCAAGAGATCATCTCTAGGACGTGCCTCGTTGCACCATTGCACGTCTCAAGACCAGCCGGAAACAGCAGCCCGGGCGGCTGCAACTCACCGTTGTTAGGGGGTGGGTTGCTCGGGGGAGGGTTGCTGGGGGGTGGGTTGCTGGGCGCACCGCCGCCGCTGCTGCTGCCACCAGGGCAGTTTGCAGTCCAGCCAGCGCGTGCAAAGTGTGTGAGGCCAGCAACAGCACCAGTGAAGCCAGCGTTGTAGTCGAATGCAACTTCGCTGCGCTGGTAGTCCTCACGAATGTCTGGGTAGTTGTCACTCTGGTCGGGGCCGCCAACGAGTGCTCCTGAGAGCACAATCTGGGCTGGGTGCGCGTTGCGGAAGTTGCTCTCGTCACAGCAGCCGCCAACACCAACGCCTGTGGGGTGGACCATAGGAGAAGCAGCGGCAGAAGGAGCAGCACTATGAGCCCCACCCCACGCAAGGACATTCACACGTTTTAAACAGCACCCGTCACATCCTGCAAACTGCAATCTCGCTAGCAGATGCAGATGCCAACTTTGAGGCTGCAACTGAAATATATAAGGTCTTGTCACTGGCTGAGCAAGACACGTGGCGGCTGCTGGTGCTTGGTACTTACCGCGCTCTGCGGATCCCGCACAGCAGGTGCCTCCGTTGAAGGGGTTGCAGGGCTCGCTGTACCTTGCGGCGCAGGCTGACTGCCTGTGGTGGGGGCGCTTGGGCTGGTCGGGACCGTAGCCGATCTGCGCATGCAGCCACATGTCAAAAACAAGGTTAAGCAGATTGCACATTGGTTGGAGGCGTTGTGGCAACTGATCGGCGGCACTGCAGTGACACAGCCATTCACTGTGTGTGATACAGTGCGATCTTCATTGAAAGGGCCACAGAACACAGTGTACAACACCACTCTGGGCAAGAGCATGAATAGTACAGACACAAACGCAGCAGCTGCGCGCTCACCAGGTAGCTCTTGCCGGTTGCTGTGCCTGTGATGTAGCGCATCTGGCTGCGCGCCCAGCAGATGTGTGCCTGCTTGTTGTTGCCGTACTTGCCCATCAGTGCAGCCATAAACATCATGTTGCCGGTGTTGCGCAGCGTGCCCCTGTTCATCAGCAAACATGTGCAGTCTTGCAGTTGGTGCTGATTTGTGTGAAGTTGGAAAGCGTCAGCAGTCAGCAGTGAGTCCCTTCGCAGCGTTTCAAAAAGGACAGTATAAGCAGTATGTAAAGTGCATTGTACCATATACATTGACGTGCCAACAGAGCATAATGCACAGTCGCTGCATTCATGTGCCGCTCACCAGTCGCTGTAGTATGCCAGGCCCTTGGGTGTGTAGCACACTGTGGAGTAGGACGGCTGGGGGCACTTGTTGCCGGTGTTCTGCACACATGAGAGCAGCGCAGCAGCACAGTGGCTTTCAGTGTGGCAGGGAAAGTCATTGTTGCTCAATGTCTGACCATGCGGCACGTGCCTTCCCACTGTACCGGCTTGCAGACGCACATTGAGGCAGCCCTGTTGCTTGCCTTTATACATTCCAATGTGCAATCCTGCGCAGCAGTTGCTGCTGCATTGCAGCCAGTGTCTGATCTGCAAGCTTGTTTTTTAGTCACCATCGCCGCCTTCCACGCAGCTGTCCCTCACCTCCCACTTTGTGAGCACATAGTCCTCCAGGTACTGCTTGGCGGCTGAGGCTGAGGGCTGGTTCATGCTGATCAGCAGCGCAGCGGCACCAGGCAGCGTGGAGTCCCTGCAGCAGCGCAACACATCAACACCCCCTGGTTAACATGACATACGCACGGCTGTAAAAATGGCTAGCTACACGCATCCAGCTAGAGATCTGGAGTCCCTGAAGCTACATTATATAACCACCAGTAGCCACCAGCGATGGAAAGTGGGCTGCAGAATCGCAGTGCCATGCGATACATGCAACATGTTGTCACACATCAGTGTGGACTCACATAAGACATGTCTGTGGTTGGCACATACTGCACCACACTCCACAAGAGTCAACCATCCTGGGCAATCTGTGACTAGCATGTACATAGCAGATGCAACCCAACCTACTCACCAGTCGTAGCCCAGGCCATAGCGCAGGTTGTTGACGGCAAGTGCATTGTTGAACCACTTGTCAGCAGTGGGGCACATGGAGGCATCGTACTTGCACATCCATGCAGACGCCCAAGCCAGGTGAGCGATGTAGCCCTCAGGCCAGTAGCTGGCATACGCCTGGAACACGCCAGGGGGCACCTTCCAGCTGCAGCGACACAATCAACACAAACGAAGGTGGGCTAGATGTCAGCAGCAGCTTCAGGCTGATGTGCAGTTGCTTCTGTGATGTCATGCATACCATGGCCAGTGACCACACCCAAAAACCTGCACCCTGTTGCTGTGTGCTTCTGATGGCGAGTACTTGTTGATTCTGTCCGTGTTCACAGGATTGAAGCCTGATGAAGGGTGAAGAGCCCGAAACGCGTCGCTTTCCATGTAATACGACAAAACAGAGTCAACAATAGTCTGAACTTGTCTCAACAGTAGCTGTAGCCAGTCGCATTACGCTATTGCTTTTCAAACACTTGCTTCTGTGATGTCATGCATATGGTGTGCTGCCAGCAGAAAGATGTCAGGGCATTGCAAAGGTTTTACGCAGTGCAAAACACATGCATGCTGCTGCTGATGGAGAAAGCATTGTGGTATAACCAATATCAAACCACCACACAGCACGGCCTGCCACTCACGTGTTAGGGTGTGCCTCAGCAAAGGCAAACGCCTGCTTGGCATGCTTGTACAGCACAGCAGCATACGCAGCCTGGCCCTCAGCCCTGAACAGCACTGCTCCCGCAGCGTATGCTGCAGCAAACTCTCCGACCAGGTCGGCTCCTCCCGTGGATGAGTCAGCGATGTAGATGGGGCGCTCGTTGTAGGCGTGCTCGGGGCGGCCAAAGTAGTGGTGGTCGTTCTTGCCAGAGACCTGCAGTGCGGTCCAGCAGCGGTGAGGCAGCAAGGGGATGGGTCACATACGGGTCCACAGCTTCAGCTGCTGCCGATTAGTGCAGATTACACAAAGGATGAAGGTGGGCATAGCCTGCGTGAGGATTAGTTGAAAGATGTGTGATAGCTATGCGCAGGCGTGTGTGATGGCTGAACATGCACATTGCACACATTTCGATGCAAAATTGCAGCAGGGAGGCAGTTGCAGATGGCCACCAGCTACTACTGCCTGCGTCATCAACTGCTGCTGGTTGTCTATTCATGTTGTGCTGCTCACCTGGCCAATGAACACGTTCTCGCGAGGGTTGTCTGAGGCCTTGACGTGTGCCTTGATGAGCCAGTCTGTGCCCCACTTCATGTTGCGCACTGCCTGGGCCCAGGTGCCCGCAGCCTCGTACGCAGACTTGAACTCCACCATACTCAGGATGAGGTTGGATACACCCCAGCCCAGAGGGTGGGAGATCTTCAGGTAGTCTGCAGGACACGCAACAGATGTAACACACGTGTATGTTGTTAGTGGAAGTTCTGGGTAGCGCGCTGCAGTTGTGGAGAGCTGCTGTTGACGGACAGCAGTTGCTTGTTGGTGTTGGTCCAGCAGACATCGCTGCTGCATGCTGCATGCGCCCCACACTGTTGCTGATTCACTGCAGCTGCAGCGCAAGCCACAGACTATCGTACCTCCTGCATCATAGAAGCCTCCAACCAGGTCGATGCCGTTGTAGTTGTCCTTTAGGTGAGCACTCTTCCTCCAACCACCCTTGCTGTACAGGTGCTGGTTCCAGACGGGCAGCTCTCCCGACATCTGACCCTCGTAGAAGCTGTATGACATGGAGAGGATCTTAGCGTAGTCATCCTCTCTCTGCTGCCTGGCTGCTGCCTGCACGATCGAGACAGAAAAGCGTCGGTGTCTTGTTTTGGCGGGCGACAGTCTCCAACGCCCATCCTCTGCTCATGTAGGTGAAGCAGCAGCGGCTTTGTATCGTATAACTAGGTATATACTCACCCCTCCTATGCACAGTAGCGCAACGATCAAGCAGGCACGCATCGTCCCCCGTGTTTGGCGCCTTCTGCGCACAACCGCCTAGTGTGATTCGATGGGCCTGAAATATATGAAGTGTTGTCTATGTCTAACTAGAGCAGACCACGTTCGTGATCTGCTGCCCACACAGCTTTATAGGTGCGAGGATCGCTGGTTGTTACTCGGCTCACCAGAAACACAGGAGAAGAGTGGCGTTAACGTTCCGGCCATACATGTCTTGAAATAGAGCACAGGTCATCTGCATCGATTGTGTGATGCAATCGGAGGATTCGTTGTGCGAGGAAGGGAAGCTGTCACGGCAGCCTGGTCGACCACAAGTAATGCTTGATACTGCCGAATCAATAAGGAATGAAGTGTATGCTGGCATATAATAAAAAAATCCCCACGGCGCGTACTTAGCCTGTGCAAGCACGTCGTGATGTGCACATGTGTGATCTTCATGGTGGTGCTATTACCAGCTGCTCTAGTGCTGCTGCTGTTGTGTCTGCCCTTGAAGCATGATGCACCAGCGGCATGCAATACGCCCGTGAAGCATGATGCACCAGCGGCAGGTGGTCAGGCTGATTCGTGCATACGAGTGTCAAAGGTACAACCGCCAGGCGGCCAGCAACACAGCACTACACAGCTACTGTGCAGCGTGTTCCGCAACCACATCACAGCACTTTACGAGCATACTGCACAGCCGCGCTGTAACGCAGCGTGTAACTTCCAAAATGTGAAGAAGTGTTACATCCTCAGCACTGCGTCCTCTTCAGCTCATCAGGCCCTATCTGCCATGCTCCAGCGACAAAACACACCAGTGAAAGCCATCACACCAGCGTCGACAACTAGCTGCTGCTGGCATTCAGCTCAAACCACTGCCGCAGCAGGTCAGCCAGCGTCGCAGGCAGCGCTGCAATGTCACGCAGCACAATGTAGTAAGGGAAGGGGAAGCTGTCCAGGTAGCGCTCAAACACGGGCTTGCCGTCAACAAACTTCACACTCTGCATGTCAAGCAGCGACGAGCCCTTGCCAGCACCACCACTGCTGCTGCTACTGCTACCCGGCCTGCCGCTGCTGCCGCTGCTGCTGCCAGCCGCATTCGCACCAGCACCAGCGCTGCCAGCCACATTCGCAGCAGCGCCACTGCTGCTGCTAGCTGCTGCTGTGTCCAGTGCAATGAACACGGGGCACACACCCTGCACTTCTACCAGCCTCCGCACTGCCCCCAGCAGCGCCTCCTTCTCATGGAAGCGCCCATCACCAAGCACCAACAGCAGCTGCCGCAGATCGCTGCTGCTGCCGCCAGCGCTCTGCGCCCCCACCCTGGCCCGCGCAACATCTAACAGATGCTGCACCGCCTCCACCAGCTGCAGCATCGGCCGATCTGTTATGGTGTTATCCTGGTCAAACTTGAGCGCTGACATAATCCCTGGGCCAGCTGCATCGCTGAATGCCACCTCCAGCGGCTGCAGCGGCTTCACCCCACCACCTCCACCGTAACTGACAACACCCAACTCCCCAACTTCCAGCCTGCTCATCGCCTTGCACAGCAGCGCGAGCGCCTCAAGTGCAAACGCACCCGCGCCGTTTTCAGCCATACTGCGTGAGTCGTCCACCGCCACAACGACCTGGTAGCGTCGCTTGTCCGGCCTGCTGCGCCGCATCCAGATCTTGTCGCGCCTGAACTGGCTTGCGATGTAGCCGATCACTCGCTTCATGTTGAGGCGCTTGCCACTGCGGAACTCACCACCCAGCCTGCTGGCCAAACTCGGCTCGAGAATCAGCCTCAGCTGCTCAGTGAGCTCGCAAGACAAGCCAGACACCAGCGCCTCACAGTGTGACCACATTGCGCGGCCGTACGCTGCTGCTTGCTCGGCATCAGGGTTGGACCCGTCAGCAGCAGCAGCAGCAGCTTGGCCGCCGGCGGCTGCAGCTGCTGCTGCATCACGGATGCGAGCGTCGAGCTCGGCTCGCAGCGCCTCAGCTTGCTCTGGTGGCAGCTGACCGGACAGTATTGCTGCCTGTTCGGCTTCCAGGCCTGCCCCTTTGTCTTCCCCTAGCTGCGTTGCTGCTAGCTTAGCAGCAACAAGGCTAGGCAACATGTCCGCATCCTCAGCAGCAGCAGGCCCATCAGCAGCACCTTCCAGCAGCTGCTGCCGCTGCTGCGCTGCTGCATCTGCTGCTGCCTGCTCCTGCTCCGCCTGCTCATCCTGCTGCTGCTGCTCGTTGCTTGCTGTATCGCCAGCACCCTGCTGCTGCTGCTGCTGCTGCTTGTCTTGCTGCTGCTGACCTGGCTTCTGCTGGCTGCCAGACCATACCTTAGGCGCTGCACCTGCCGCAACCTTCTCATCTGGGCTTGCGTCTGCCTCCTCTTCTGCTGCTGCTGCAGAAGCATCCATGTCAGCAGCAGCAGCATCCTCTTGCCCCTGATCCTGCTGCTGCTCACCACCCTGCCCCTGCTGCTGCTCCTGCATCGCAGCATCCTGGCCCTGCAGTGCCGCCTGCTCCTCTGTTGCTGGCGCTAGCGCCTGCGTGGTACCCTCCTGCTGCTGCTCATTCTGCCCTAGGAACTGATACTCATCAGCTGCTGGCGGCGGCGGCTGCGATGCATCGTCAGCAGCATCTGCAGCATCTGCTGCAGCGTCATCACCTTCGTCCTGCTGAGCAGCCTCATGCTGAACAGCCAGATCAGCTCTCCAGCGTTCTAACGCTTCTCCAAGGTTTCGCAGCGGGTTCAGATCTGGCTGCTGCTGCTGCCGCTGCCGGCGCTGCTGCTGCCCAGCCTCTTGCTGCTGCTGCTGCTGCTGCGCGCTGCCCTGCTGCTGCAGCGGTGCAATCTGGCCCTGCTCTGTCGCCCCTGCAGCACCTAGCTGTGCTTGCTGCGCCTGCTGTGACGAATCTTGAGCCCGTTGATCTTCCCAGTCCATCGGCCGCGCCACATCAGCTTGCTGCTGCTGCTGCTGCTGCTCCTCACCCTGCTGCTGCTGCTGGGTATCTGCTGCGCCTTGCGCCTGCGCCTGGGGCGCAGCAGCAGCAGATGCAACACCCTGGGGACCAGCCTCAGGGATCTGCTCTGGCTGCTGCTGCTCATCCTCCCCAGAACCATGTGCCGCTACAGCCTCTAGATCGTCATCACCTTGCAACTCATCCTCTGGCTGCTGCTGCTCCTCTTCTTGCTGCTCAGGTGGTGCTGCGCGCTTGCTGCCGTCAGCATCTGCATCAGCAGCATCAGCTTCATCTTGCTGCTGCTGTGCTGCTGCAGCTGCTGCTGCTGCATCAGGGCCATCATCTGCAGCATTCTCCTCATCCTGCTGCTGCTCCTGACCATTCTCACTCTGCTGCTGCTGCTGCTGGTCGTCACCGTCCTTTGCAGCAGCAGCATCCTCCTCATCCCCACCATCATCATCATCATCATCATCATCATCATCACTATTAGCAGCCTCCTGACCCTGCTGCTGCTGCTGCTCCTCACCCTGCTGCTGCTGCTGGGTGTCGTCAGCATCTGGCCCCTGGGGTTCATCTTCCTCCATTCCATCAAGATTCAAATCCTCAGGCAGCTGCAGCTCCTGCTCAGCCTGCTGCGGTGCCAGCTTGTGCTGCTGCTGATAGTCGTCATCAACATCAGGCTGCGGCTGCCGCTCTTCCTCTCCTTGGCCAGGCTCCTCCTGTTCGTCCTCAGCATCTGAGTCATGCTCATGCTGCTGCTGCTTTGACTTATCCTCACCAGCAGCTTGCTGCATATCCTGCTGCTGCTGCTTGTTGGGATCCTGCTGCTGCTGCTGGTCGTCCTCGCCACCGCCAGCGTAGTCCAGGTTTGACTTGTCGTCAACCGACAGCTGCTGCTGCTGGTCCACGTCGTCCTGGCCCTGCTGCTGCTGCTGCTCCTGGGGAGGCTCGTCCTCATCGTCACCCCACAGCCGCTCGTCAACACGCTCCTCGTTGTCACCAACCTGTGGAACAGCAACAGCAGCAGCAGCAGCATGAGTTGATAGTAAGCGCCAAAGGGTGTTCTGGCCGAGGAATGCAGAACAGCAGCAAGATAACAAGTGTCAGAGCTTTCACGGGCGTCGAGGGTGTACAGGCAGCGTCATGTCACACCCCACAGCCACTCGTCAACGCGCTCCTCATTGTCACCAACCTGCAAGTGACAGCAACAGCAGCAGCAGCAGCAGCAGCAGGAATTAGACGTACGCCAGTAGGTCAAAGGGTGTTCTGGCCAAGGACAGCTGTGCGCATCACCATGCTCCTGAATCCATTCAATCCATCCCCACAACTTGTAGAGAAGCAGCAGAGCCAGCAGCAAGAGAACAGGTGTCACAGCAACCTGCAGGCATTACAGTTGTGGAGGCAGCGTCATGTCACCCCCCGCCACTCGTCAACATGGTCTTCAGCGCTACCAAGCTGGAACTGCAGCAGGCAGGGAGAGCGACACGCAACAAAAAGTTTCACAGGGTGTGCGGCACAACATACACAACAAGTTTGCAGAAAGACACAACTAAAACCCATAGCACCCGACAAGCATCTCTCACCTCTCCCATCTTTTGGTCAATTCTGTCATCATCGCCATCTTCATCTTCCTCATCATCATCATCACCCTGCTGCTGCTGCCGCCTGTCATCAATGTCATGCAGCGACCCGTCAAAATCACCATCCATCTCAACTCCCTCTGCCTCATCATCCTCCTGCTGCTGCTGCGGTGGCTCCTCCTTCTGCTGCTGCTGGTCCTTCTGCTGGGCCCCCAACAGCTGATCTTCGTCATGAATCTGATCTGACACGTCCTTTTTGCCTGTGCCTTCGCCCATGCCAGTACCGCCAGCATCCTGCCACTGCAGATCCCCTTCGCCTGTGCCCTCTTGTGCCTCTCCCTCCTGGCCCTCTGGCATGCAGTAGCCCTCACAAGTTAGGCTACAGAAGATGCTGCTGCAGACGTACGACAGCTTGGCCAGCGACTTGTGCAGCAGCAGCAGCTGACACGTGCTGCACTGCAAGCCACCCAGTAGCAGCTGCAGCAGCGGCAACAGACCGGCAGCTTGTGCAGCCATTGCTGCTGCTGTGTCTGAGGGGGTCTGGCTGGCATTGCTAGCCTGAGCTAGCAGAGACAGCAGAGTCCTGACAGATGCAGCGAGTCCTGACAGCCTGACAGGCTTCAGTGCATCACTCCAGGCTGCAGCAGCTGCTGCTGACAGGCCAGCAGCTGCACCCTGCTGCTCTGCATCTGCTGCTGCTGCTGTTGCAGCAGACTGCTGGTGTGCGGTGCTGCTGCTGCTGCTGCTGTGCAAGGCCTGTGCTGCTAGCAGCACCTGAGCCACCACCTCATCCAGACAGGCACCAAACTGCTGCTGGCACTGCTGCAGGTCTACCGCCTCCTGCTGGTGCTGCTGCATGTTGGCCTGCTGCTGCAACGTAGATGCCTGTGCAGCAGCAGCGTCCAGAGCATCAAGCACCCTATCCCAAGCAGGAACCAGCGTACACACCACAGCCCTGCTGCCACTGCTGCTGCTAGCCGCATCCTCTCCTGTGGTAGCTGCTGCAGTAGCTGCAATGGCAGCTGTGGCGGTCTCTGCATCCTGCTGCATCTGCAGCAGCTCGCCAAACGCTGCTGCTGCGACTGCCAGCGCTGCATGACTCACCACCGGGCAACCAGCTAAGCTGATACGCGCCCACTCGCTATCTACAGCAGCCCTGTGCCGATCAACAGCAGCAATGTAGCTTGCAAGCTTGCCTGCTGCTGATGCGCTAGCCTTCCAAACATGCTGCGGCTGTCCGCTGCTCTGCTGCATGGGGATCACCGCTGCAACCAACTGCCGTGCAGCAGATAGCTGATATGACAAGCTGCAGAGCTGCTGTCGAGCAGCAGCCAGCGTGCTGCGCGCTGCTTCCTGCGGTGGCAGCAGCACCGCTGCACCTGCAGCACTGCTGCTGGCAGTTTCCTGCAGCCAAGCAACGGCCTGCAAGAGCTGCGTGTAACTGCCAGCCACGTCACCTAACAGCAGCCGCTGCTGCCGCACTAGGTGCAGCTGGTGCTGGCTGTAACCGACAACTGCCAGCACTTCATGGCGTGCCAAGTCGGTGTGTGGCGCCTTAGCTGCTGCCTGCAGGCGCTGCAAACGCGCCAGCGATTTGAAGTAGTAGCTGTCTGCCTTGCTCCAGCACACTCCTGCAAGCTGCAGCAGCACGCTGTCTACTGCACCTGCGGTCAAACCTGCGGTCAAACCTGTGGTCAAACTTGCTGCTGCTGCTGCAGAGCTGGACTGCTGCAACGGCTGCAGCAGCGGCGATGACGCCAAGCATGGTTGACTTTGACCAAACCACACTGCAGCATCCCTGTCGCTCGCTGGCACATCTGAAGCACGCTTTGAAAAGCCTGCGTCACCCAACGCATGCAGCAGGTCTGTTAGCGCCTTCTTCTTGCGTAGACGCGCACCCTTGGTGGTATCTGTGGACAGCGACAGCGCACGTGATGCTGCTGTAGCAGCTAAGTCATCGAGCTGCAGGGCTGGTAAGGCTGCAAGTAGCTGCTCCTCATACTGCTGCTGTTGCGTGCTGCTGTTGTTGCTGCTGCCATCTGGCAAATTTGCTGCAAGTGGTGCTACTGCTGCTGGTGCTGGTGCTGGCAGTTCAGGTGGAGTTAGCACACGCGCCATCCTTGCTGCAAGCTTGGGCAGGCGTCCTGCATAGCTGCTGCTGCTGCTGCTTGCATGAAGATCTGCAGGACCGCTGCTGCTGTCGTGTGCTGCCTGCAGTACTGCAGCGCTGAAAGCCGCCCAAGCAGGCTGCCCATGTGGCTGCAGCTGCTGCAGGGCCTCAATCAGAGGTGCTGCCATAACATCCAACTGACCTGCTGCAGCAGCAGCTGCTGCTGCTGCCTTCCGGCCGCGCTTGCCCCTGCCACCCTTGCCTGCTGCTGCTGCAGCTGCTATGGCTGCAATGCCTGCTGGCTGCCAGCCCCCAGCTGCCAGCGCAGCAGCAGCAAAGCCATCTAAACTGCTAGCAAAAGCAGCTGCGCCATTAGCAGCAGCAGCAGCTCCATGCGTAAGGTCTGAAGCATCCAACTCTGCAAGCAGCGCTGGATCTACTTCCGCTGCGGCGGCAGCTGCGGCAGCAATCGCATCCCGCTCCTTCTGCTGCTGCTGTTGCTGCTGGTCTGGCGGGGCTTCAACAACCGCACCGTTAGGCGCTTCAGCTGCTGCAGCTGTTGCTGCAGCTGCCTTTGCAGCCTTGCCAGCTGCCCTGCCTGCTGCTGCTGCAGCCGCAAGCGCAGCCTTAGGTGCCACCACCTGCCCCAGTCCCATGGCTTGACTTGCGCTTGCAAGCACACCTGCTGCAGGCTGCTTTAGGTAATCCTCTGCGCGCCTAGACAGCCTGTGCAGCTGCCGCTGCGCCTTTTCTGTTGACACTTTCATCGCATAGTAGCCGCGGTCTTCCCACTTTGCCAACTTGACAAAGTCGGTGAGCTCCTTAGACAGTGGGCCTAATCCAGCTTCGATTGCTGCTGACACCGCTGGCAGGAACTGCGTGTAGTAACTCAGCACGTTCCAAAGCATGGATGCCACCTGACTGCCGCTGCTGCTGGGTGCGGCTGCAGCTGCTGCTGTTGTTGCAGCATTACCTGCTGTTGTGACGGTTAGCTGGCAGGAAAAGCTCTGCAGCAGCTGCAGCCGCGCAGCGTACTCGCCAACAGTAGACGTCTGCACGAACGCTTCCACAAGCGATGCTGTACGCCTGTATGCTGCATCTGCTGCATCCCCACCCTCTGCTGCATCTGCATCTGCTGCATCTGCTGCTGCTGCATCTGCTGCTGCTGAGTCACCTGCAGTGCCGAGCACCAGCACCTGATACAGATGGTACCAGCTCCTGCTAGCGCCTGATGCATGGCGAGCCCTCACTCGTTCTAGCAAGCCCTTCCAGCTCGCGAGCTCCAGCTTACGCCAGCGCGTTGCAAGGCCTGCAACAGCAGCTAGCTGCTGCTTCAAGCTCACGTGCTTTGCTGCTGTCTCCTCCCATACTTGTGCGCGTGCAAGCAGCAGCTCAAGGCCTGTGAGGGCTTGCTTTAGCGGTACAGTCAGCGGCAGGCCTAGCAGCCGCTCAACTATCGCTAACAGCTGCAGCAGCAGCGGGTGCTCCGGCCACTCCTCTAACAGCTGGATGAGGCGATGTGACATGTCAGATAACGGCTGCTGCATCAGGAACGCTTCCTCTGGGAACGGCTGCTGCATATCCAGCTGCTGCTGCTGGGGCTGGGCTGCTGCGGCTGCTGCAGTTGCTGCAGCGCTGGTGTTTAGTGCGCGGTGCTGCAGAGCTAGTGCCATGACGCTGCCAGGGAGGATTAGCTGGTCAACAGCAGCAGGCAGCAGCCCGTGCTGCGCTGCTACTAGCTGCTGCCCCAGGCTGAAGCACATCGTGAATGCCTTCTCCCTTGCTGCGTCACCCACAACCAACAGCTGCTGCTGCTCGGTGAGCATGCCTGCTGTGGCTGACCCCAGTCCTGCTGTAGCTGCACCCCCTGCTGCTGCTGCTGGTGGTGGTGGTGGTGCCAGCTGGTGTTGCAAGCGGTGTACAGCTAGCGCAGAGAACAGCTGATGATGCAGCGCGACTACATCCTGCAGCAGCTGCCCCTCAAGCAGCGATTTCGCAGCAGCTGACTTTGCCTGCGCTGCTGTTGCTGCTGCTGCATCATCACTTGCCTCGTCACCGTCTGCTGCAGGCTGGTCAAGGTCCATGGTGTCTTGCTGCTGCTGCTGCTGCAGGTGTGTGCCTGGGTCTGCCTCATCTGGGGGTGCCAGGTCAGCAAAGGCTGCATAGTGGTCGGGGAACTTGACCTTGTAGTCTGCCTCAGCCTCCTCCTGCAGGGCACAGGTGCGATTTGAAAACAGATGACAGACGGTGACAGGAGGTTGTGATACAATGACAACAGTAGAGATGTGCATATGATTGGGCCTGATAGCCAGCCCGAGCCTCTTGCCGATGTCAGTACACGTGATGCGTTCGTCAGCAGACAGCACGGACACATGAGCAGAGAGAAGAAATGTGGCTCTGAACAATCACCCAGGTGCAAAGGCAAATGGCAGGACTGCACTGTTCTTGAAGCCGTCCCTGTTGACACGACACGCAATCCCATCGCAATACTAACAACAGCTATGCGGCTGCACATTAGGCTGCCAGCAGCGGCCTCACCTCTTCACTCAAAAAGGTTGACGAGTGCGTCTTGTGCTTATAGAGCTGTGCAGCCTCCTCAGCAGCAGCAGCCTCGTACGCACGCACAGCATGCCACACAGAGAGCACCTGCTGCAGCATGCTGTCAACACCACCCAAACTGCTGCCGCCATCGCTACCGCTGCTGCATGCGCTGCTGCTGCCAGGTGCTGTTAGTGTTGCGCCAGACACTGCAGCAGCAGCAGGGCCGGCTGCTAGCTGCTCCTGTACTGCCACCAGTAGTGCTGCATGCACCGTACACAGCTGCCAGCCAAAGTCTGCAAGCTCTGCTGAAGCCTCTGCTGCTGCTGCTGAGCGCGCCTGCTGCTGCTGCTGCTGGCCCTGCTGCACTGCACTGCCTGTGAGCTTCTGCCAGCGAGGATCTGCCAGCAAGCTTGCAGGCACAACAGTTGCAGCCGCATTGCTGCTGCTGCTGCTGCTGTGGTGTTTTGGCGATCCTGCGGTGATGCCTGCTAGAGGAGGCGGGAACGACAGCAAGCCAGCTGTCAGGGCCATCAACTGCCCGCTGCTGCTGCTGCTGCCGTCTGCGGCTGCTGCTGCTGCGGCCTGCTGTGCAGCTTGACTCCCAGCAACGAGCAGCGCAAGGCCCTGTCGGACCTCCAGCAAAGCTAGGTGCACCGGCTGCAGCACATCGACATAATCTGGGAAGATCCCCTGCATGCGTTTGGCCCATGCTGCTGCACTGCCATCCCACATCTCTGCCTCACGTACGGCATGCACACCCCCTGCTGCTGCTGTATTGCTACCATCTGCGCTGCAGCTCTGCAGCAGTGCCGTCCCAACTGTCAGCAACCGCTGCGGATCTGCCAACCCCCTGCTGAATGCAGCTACCTCCTGCTGTAGATACAAATACTGCGGAGGATCTGGCCTAGGAACGCAGCGACTGCGCAACTTCTGTAGCCTAACTGTTAGGCCGTCATGTTGCTGAGTCAGCTCTTTGAGTGACGCTGACTCATCAGGGGCCCCGGGCAGCTGCTGCATCATGTAATGCACCTGGATTGACGGCTCAAGCTGTGTGCTGATCCACGCCTGCACTGCTGCTGCTTTGTAGCCGTAGCGACCCGCAGGGTCGACACCAGGGGGAGGGGTGACGAGCTGCAGTCTGGCACACCCAAGCAGCAGCCACGCCCACCCTTGGGAGCCCAGTAGCTGATACCACTGCTGCTGCTGCTGGGTGTTGCTGCTGCTGCTGCTGCTGCTGGGGAGCAGAATGGCTTCTGCACAAGGCAGCAGCAGCGGCTGAGCGGCAGCTACAAGTGTGCTGCGGCTGAGTGCATCTGCTAGCTGCTGTAACCACAGCCTGACTGCATCTGGCGCGAGTGCCGCAGCACTACTGCTGTTGTTACTGTTGCACCATGACAGCAGCTGCTGCACTAGCTGCCGCACAGCTGCAGCATCATTGCTGCTGCTGAAGCTGCTGATGTGTGCGAGCAGCAGCTGCGCCAGCTGCAGTCCTAGCACCTGCTGCTGACAGCTGCTGCTGCTGTTACCATCCTGCAGCTGCTGCTGCAGCAGCTGCTGTGCAGCTAAGCTCAGCTGCTGCAGGCGCGCCGCCTTGCTAGTGCCATCTGCAGCACCAGCAGCACATATCTGCAGTACAGCAGCAGTACGTGACGCCAAATGCAGGCACAGCGGGCTACCTGTCACCCTAACAGGTATGCTAAGCCCTCGCATAAACCCAAATAGTGCTGAAGCATCACTGCCGCTAAGCCCTGAACCCTGTTGCTGTGGATCTGCTAAACCGCCGGACCCTGCCCAGAGCCCTGACTGCCAGCTAAACCACGCATCATGCAGCAGTCCTGGCAGGACCTGCTGCAGCAGCTGCTGCTGCGGCAGGACCTGCCGCTCATCTAACATGCTGCTAATGACCCAAGATAGCTGCTGAAGTGGCACCAGAGCAGCAGCACTGCGCTGGCAGCATGCAGGGCCAGACGTGGCAAGGTACTGCTGCAGCTGGCCTTGCAGTTGCTGCAGCTGCTGCTTTGGCAGCACTGGCAGCACCAGCTGCGGCTGCGAGCTATCACCATTGCTGCTGCTGCTGGTTGTAGCTTTGGCAGCAGCAGCAGACAGCAGCCAAGCAAGCGCTGCTGCTGCTAGCTTGCATTCTTCTTCAAGGCCGGCCGTATGCACCAGCTGCTGCAGATCAACTTGCATTTGCCGTGCAGCAACTGACACCATTGCCTTCGCAGGCAGCAGCTGCACACTGCTGCTGCTGCTTGCTGCCGCGCCTGCCTTCTGCTGCTGCTTTAGTGCTGCTACCAGTGCTGCTGCACCTGCTGCCTCATGCTGCTGCTGCTGCGGAGCCGACAGCAGCTCAATAAGCAGCGGCTGCAGCAGCGATGCCACTTGCTGCTGCAGGACGTCTGGCACTTCTGCGAGTGAGTCAGCTGCCTGAACAGGCCTGCCACAAGCTGCTGTTGACCCAACTTGCTGCGGCTGCTGCTGCTGCTGCAAGAGCTGCTTGTGTGGCAGAAAGCTCAGCATAGCCAGACCCTGTGTCAGGCCTCGCCTAAGCCCCGCATCACAGCACAGAACAGCCGCTGCTGCTGCAGCCAGCCGCTCCCTAAGCTCAGCCCCAGCTCCAGTACCCAGCTCTAAACCCTCAAGCACAGCTGTCACATCGTTGAACCCTGCCGCAGAACCCTCACCGTCTGCGTCAGCCGCATTCACATTGATGTGCTGCTGTTCAAGCCTGTACTGCTGTAGCTGCTGCTGTACAATTTGTACTGCCTCCTGCAGGAGCTGCTGCCAATCCACACCAGCAGCAACCAGCCCTGCTGGCTGACCGCAAGCATCAACCTTGAACCCTGAACCGCCCTGAACGGCCAACGCGTCAGCTAGTGCAGCTGCCTTGTGTTGCGCTTCTAGCAGTAGATGGTTGGGTGGTAGCTGCGGGTGCCCTGCATGTCGCCACATCAGCGGCTTGGGTGCAGCAGCATCTAGCTGCAGCGCTGCTGCCATCTGCTGCTGCAGGAACTGCCAGCGAGATGCTGAGTCAGCAGCTGCCACATCAGCATGCCTGGTCAACAACTGGTCAACTGCTTTGACCAACTTTGACCAAGCCCAGGCTAGCTGCTCTGGCTGTACGGCTGCCACAACTACTGCAGCAGAAGCAGCAGCTGCAGCGTCTTGCTGGCTGCTGCTGCTGCTGCTGCTGCTGAAGTGCAGGTGCAGGGCCCCATGCACAGCATCCCACACGCTGCTTCGCGCAACCTGCAGCCGATGTATCTGTGCTGCTAGCTGCCCTGCCTCACCACTGCTGCTGCTGTGCGACACCTGCTGCAGCAGCAGCTGCAGTGCAGCGCCTTCAAACGCTGCTACTGCTGCCAGGCAAGGCTGCAAGCCATCCACTGCTGGGTGTGAGGCTTCAGCCCTTGCCCTTTCAGCTGGCCTACTTGACCTCCAAACTGACTCCTGGTAAGGACTGGCGGCACCTGCAGCAACTGCTGCAGCTGATGCAGCACCAGCTGCGGCTGCCACTGCAGCATGGCATGATGCTTGCTGCAGTAGCGGCAGCAGCAGAGCCAGCTGCGGCTGTTGCTGCTGCTCCTGCTGCAGCAGCTGCTGCACAGCCCTGCTCCACGGTTGCTGGCTGATGGTTGGCAGCAGCTGCTGCAGCAGCTGTGACAGTGCAACGCTGCGGCCACACTTGCCGCTAGCTGCCGCTGCTGCTGCCACTTGTGCCAGCTGCTGCTGCAGCCACTGCTGCCGCAGCGAATGGCTATGCTGCTGCGCCACAGATGGCCTAAACAGGCATGCTGTTACTGCCGTAACGCTGAGCTCTGGGAGCAACTGCAATAGCCTGCCGCTGCTGCTGCTGTGGCGGTGCTGCTGCCCACCCGTAGCAGCAGTAAGTAGCTGCAGAGGCAGCAGCACCTGCTGGCCTGCAGGCAGCTGTTGCAGTAGCTGGCGAGCTGCAGCTAGCTCACCTGCAGTGCTGCTGCTGCTGCTGTGGCCAGACCCTGCTGCTGTTGCCAGCTCAGTAGCTAGCGCTTGTACCAGCAGCCACACTGGCAGCGCGGCATCACGAGCTACTGCTGCCATAAGTGACTGCGCTGCTAGATCGGACACACCAACCCAAACAGGCCACTGACACGGCCGAAGCAGCTGGTTAGGCCACAATGCAAGCACCCCTTGCTGCTGCTGCTGCTGCTGCTCATCTAGCATGTCAACGTCAGCAGTGTCTGCTGCTGTTGCTGCTGGCAGCATCACATCATGCTGTACAGCATCCTGTGACGGCTGCAGCTGCAGCTGCTCACAGAGCTGTAGGAACGCTGCCTGCGCCTCAGCAGCCAAAACCGCAGTTGCCGCGAAACCTCGCACGTACGCCTGCGTCCAACCCCTGTGCAGCGCATCAGCTAAGCAGTAGCCCTGCTGTAGCAGCACAGTTGCGGTTGCAGCCCAGCTGCGTGCTTCGCGCATTCCCGGAGACTTGCGGTGTGCTGCGCTGCATGCCGCTGCCATGTGCGTGTGTGCTGCTGCCATTGCTGCAAGTGCTGAAGAGCTGCTAACCCCCATGCTGGCAAGTAGGGTTTCTAGGTCAGGGTTTCCTGACAGGGCCCAGCTGGGGTTCAGGTTTGAGGGTTCTGCTGAACCCTGCAGCAGAGAGTCCTGCAAGCAACCAAACCAGCAGGCAAGCAAGCACTGTATTATGTGGTTGGTCTTGACTGGTGTGCATTGACTCAGAGATTCACTCAACCACTCGATTGTAACACAGCTGGACATAAGAATCTTGGCAGCACCCAAAAGAAGGACAACGCGCTCACGCAACAACCAGATTCCTCTGGGGTCCTGGCACTGGCTTTGCATCAGAATCAAAGTTTTTGGTATAAGTGTTTTGCCCACATGGTGTGTTCGAGCAAAGAGGGTTGAGCTCATCCTTTGTAGCCAGCCAGCCAGGACAGACGCAGACAAGCACCACCAAGCAACAATCGGCTGTGGCACGCCACTGCATAACGCTCTCACGCATGCACACACAAGTGCACGACTTACACAGTGGTCAAAATAACCAGCCCATCCCGACAAACCCACAAGCACGCAGCATGTATGCAAGCACCTCCCCACACACCAAATAACCTATTCCCTCAGCAAGCAACACAATACGTACATGCACAGATCTGCTGCTCCTCGTCATCTTTGACAACCTTCCTCACCTGCTGCTGCTGTCCATCTGCACCGTTGACTGCCACAGCTAGCTCCGTACCGCAGCTGCTGCTGCTGCTGCTGCCAGCACCACCCGCAGCAGCAGGAAGCAGGTACAGCTCCACGCCTCTGTTCCTCATCGCTCGCGAAACCTCACCATGCTTCGGATCATACGCCAGAATCAACCGGAATTTTGGGTGCGGCACAACAACCCTGCCACCAGCAGAACCCCCACCCCCTGCTTCGTCCAGCTGCAGCACCCCGTGAGGTTCTAACAGACCATTCAGCCTATCTAGAACAGTAGGGTTGACCAGATTGGCGTTATCTAACAGTACCCAACTGCCTTGCTGAATGGCGCGAGTGAGGCTGCCATCAACCCATTCGAATCTGCCAGCTGTACTGCTTCCTGCAGGACTGTCGAGCTGCTGTAGCAGCGCACTGCTGCGCTGCAGCAGACCAGCTGCCTGCTGCTGCACTTGCTGCATGTGCTGCTGCTGCTGCTGCAATGGCTGTAGCTGCACTGGCAGCTGCTGCATCTGCTGCAGCATGCCATGCAGCTGTCTCAGCTGCCGTACTGTATCAGCAACCGACTGCTGGCCACTGCTGCTGGCAGTAGCTGCATCAGCGTCCTGCTGCTGTAGCAGCTGCTGCTGTGCTGCACCTGCAGCTGCTGCTGCAGCCTGGCTGTAGCTATCCCATGCCTCTTGTAGGCCACAAGCTGCCTGCACGTACTGCTGCTGCTGCTGCTGGGCCTGCTGGCCTGCTGCTGCTGATGCGCCTAGCAGCAGCAGGTGCTGCGTTGCAGTGGTCAGCAGCTGGTGTGCTGCTTCTGAGAGCTCCTGCACCTTGCGAGCAGGCTCAACCTGCAGCATGTATTGACAGCAGCACAACATCAGTATGTACGAGTACACTCTATGCAGGCATGTACAGCCATCATGAGCATCATGCAAATGTGCTCTACCCATCACGATATCTGCTGCTGTGCGATGCAGACAGTCTGCAGAGCATCAAACTATGCAGCAGGTTACACCACCAGTGACGCAGCATGCTACATCTGCTGTGCACCTTTTCAGCAGGCATACAAACCGCCACAACACGCACATGCACATGCATCACACGACTGCCGCAATCTGCATTCCACCCTCACCTGTTCAAAGCTACCCAGCAAGTCACTCGTGTCAGTGCCCTGTGTCAGTGCCAGCTCCTGCAGTCCCACCCCCACAAGCTTCGCAGCTAGCCTTGCCAAGCTCGTCTTGCCGCTGCCCCCGGGACCAACGAGCAGCACCATCCAGCCAGCAGCTAGTGACGCAACGGCAGACTCCAGCAGCGGAGCTTGCACAGACGCCAGCAGCAGCTCCTGCTGCTGCTGCTGCTGGGCACTGCTGCTGCTGCCGCAAGCGGAGGATGGTGTGTCGGAGCCAGCAGCAGCAGCAGCAGCAGCAGCGCCTGCGGCACGGGGGATGCGAGCCATGCCCACTCGCAGCTCGAGTGGCGTTACTACTACAGCCGGACTACTGGCAAACACGCCAGCCGCCTCACGCTGCTGCTGCTCTGCATTGCTGCTGCTGCTGCTGCTTGCAGGAGCCTGCGGTGTGACTGCAACACTGCTAGCAGCTGCGAGCGGCCTGCCCCACACGTGCTGGAACAGCAGCTGCAGCCGCTGCCTGTCTGCTGCTGCACGCAGCCGCTGCGTGAACAGCACCCCCACAAAGTGTTCTGCAGCAGCATCAAGCTCTGCTTCTGACAGCACTGCAGCGATGCTGCTGCTGCTGCCGGGGGCTAGCTGCTGCTGTGGGGTGACATCCACATCCATTGCATCAGCTGCTGCTGCATGAGGTGCTGATGTGGCGCCTGATGCCTGCCGTTGCTGCTGCTGCTGGCTTGCAAACATACACACCAGCTCACACCAGCGCAGCAAGTCACGCAGGTTGAACTCCCACGGACCCCCAGCAACAGCAAACGACGCACCACCCCTGCCACCCTCAACACTGCTGCTGCTGCTGCTGCTGGCCTCCTGCATTTCGGACAGCAGATCTACCATCTTGCCGATCAGACCAGCTGGCAGCTCCGGGTGTAGCGCTGTAGCAATCGCGCGCAAGTCCTGAGGCTGCAGCAGCTCAACCGCCACTCGCGTGAAGCGGTTCAAAAACGACTTAGGCAGCCCCTTACGGCCGCCGCCTTCCTGCAAAGGGTTTTGTGCGGCAAACAGCCTAAACCGCGGGTGCGCTCTGAAGCTCTGGCCTAGCTCGGTTACAAAGAGGGCTTGCCGGTGGTCAAGCAGACCGTTGAGGCCCTCCAGAACAGACTGGCCTGCCAGGTTGAGTTCGTCAAGCAGCACCCAGTGGCCTGCTTTGACTGCGGCTAGCAGGGGGCCATCACACCTGCAGAGATCCAGCAGTGCAAGCAGTGTGGCGTGAGTGTGCTGCACGGTGAGTATGCTGCATGAAGCAATGCTAAAGCACAAAATGACATGCAACTAGCTGCGCTGTAAAGATTGCGCTGACAGCAGATGGCTGCTGCAGGACCCTACACCGTGCTTCATCTCTTACACGATCTCCGTCCTTGCCCAGGTGTGCAACAAATCATACATGAACAACCTAATATCAAACAGTAAACACAACACACAACGTTGGCTCACCATGCAAACTGGCCAGCAGCGCCGCCCGGTGCAGGCAGGTCCGCCCCCAGCAGGTCGATCATGTCGGTGTGCTCGCTGCAGTTGATGCGCACCAGCCGCGCAGCAGCAGCGCGAGCCAGTGCTGCCACCAGGCTGGTCTTGCCCACCCCGGGGCTGCCCTCAAGCAGCACAGCCTTGCCCAGCTGCAGCAGCAGCAGTAGCAGCAGTGTTGTAACAGCAGCAAGGGTGAAAGCAGCATCATAAGGTGAAAGGGTGTAAACCTCGCAGCGCCCATGAGCAACACTGCCTTGCCAGAAGTGCCGCAACACCATGAGGAGTGGCGAGAAGCAATCCGGCAACCGCTATATAGGTGAGGGGCCAGCCAAAGATACTACACAGCATGACTAGAAAAGCTCATCTGTACGTAGCACCACAACGCAAGCGCAACATCCATCCTGCAGTGCAAGCACAGTGGCGCGAGCCTTGCCCCATCGCGCAGCGCACCCCACCTGCATGGCCCGTAGCAGCCTGAATGCGTTGCGGCAAGTTGTCGGGGCCTGCCAATTGAAGCGAGGGCCGCTGCTACTGCTACTGCTACTGCTGCTGCCGGCTGCTGCTGACTCATCATCTGCTGGGCCCCGCGCAACAAAAAACGGCGGGATTCCCCAGCGCCCATCATCCGTTGTAACGTCAACAGGCGTGTTAGGCTGCAACTGCAGCTCCCCTGCAGCCTGACCTACCACAGCAGCTGCCTCACCAACTGTTACTAACTGCAACTGCTGACCCTCTGCACTGTTACTAACACTGTTACTAACACCCCCTGCTGTTACGTTTCCTGCAAGCTGCTGCTCGAGAAGCCGCCTGCATTTCTGCCGCAGAGGCGCCAGTAGGGCTGCAGGGATACCTAACCCAAGCCCTAAACCATCCAGCAGCGTCAGATACGCGCCATGTGCATAAGCCTGCAGGGGACCGAGCTGCTGTGCTGTTGCATTCACAAAGCCAACCCACGCAAGCAGATCACGCACGGAGAGGCCGCCGCGTGCTGCTGTGGGTGCTTGCGATACGAACAAGTGCCAGAACTGCAGCAGGTGGCGGCTGATGGTTGTGCGTGCTGCTGATGCTGCGAGGCGCGACTCAAGGATGGCAAGGAGCTCTGCCTCATCTGTAATGGCTGGTACCCAAATCTGCGTAACAGCAGCAGCAGCAGCAGCGGCGGCGGAAGGGAGCAAAAGCAGGCGACCACGCATGTGAGAAGGGATCAACGGTGCAGTGCACATGCGAAGTCTCGACACCCACAGTGGCGGAAACATACGCATGGGGTGGGCACACGGAGGCGATCAGCAGCTCTCCCATCCCAGCTCTGAACTTTCACACTCCCCCGTTTTCCCCCCTATCACCAAGCACCTGGTGACATCCGCCCACCACATGAATCCACCTTGCAAGCTCTCCTGTAACACTTGCAGCCTCTCTCTCCCCTCCCCACATGTTCCATCTAGCATCTACCATCAGCAAAGCCAGTCAACCACATGAGTCCATCTTGCAAACTCTCCTGTACCTCTCCCTGCCCTTCCCACGCACCTGTGTGAACCTGTTGCTGAGAGCAGGGCTGATCTCCTTGAGCCACCCATGTTCCATCTACCACCTACCATCAGCAAAACCAGTGAACCACATAAATCCACCTTGCAAACCCCTCCCTCATGTACTCTCCATGCCCTCTCCCCACGCACCTGTGTGAACCTGTTGCTGAGAGCAGGGCTGAGCTCCTTCTTGCCAAAGTCGCCGCCAGGGTTCATCGTGCCCAGCACCTGGAAACCGTGCGCACCCACCACCAGCTCAGCACCACCACCGCCCTTCTCAGCCAGCGTGAGGCTGCGACCAGGCTCAAGCACACTGCAGCACGGTGTGCAGGAGTTGAAACAGCAGCGGCAGCAGTTGTTGTCAAGCAGATTGCAGGCATAGAAAAAGCAGCCACAATGGCGGTATCAGTCTATGACAGCACCCTGGCAGATCAATCGCAGGCAGCGAGATGCACCACCGCCTCCTTTCTCAGCCAGCGTGAGGCTGCGCCCAGGCTCAAGCACACTGCAGCACGGCGACAACAGCAGCGGCAGCAGCAGTTCCATTTCAGGCAATTCAGAGCCATGCCTTGATACAGAGTAGATTTTCCACTGACTCTGAGGCATTGGTAGGTGATGCATTCCAGTATGGTTGAGGGAAAAACGCAGCCACAAGGGCCGTATCAGTCTATGACAGCAGATCAACTACAACAGTGAGATGCACAAGGCCAGCCGCACCCAGGTGACAGCAAGGCGTTGGCTTGTTATCTTGTGGATCATGGACTTGTAGATCATGGAAGGCAGGAGGCAGCCGTATGAGCTGTATCTCGGCCAGCACGTGTGTGCAAGCAACAGCCGATTGACTACAGCAGCGAGATGCGGGAGCAGGAAATGCAAGCCAGCCGCACCTGTTGAGCCGCTCCAGCACTGCGTCCTCAGCCAAGTTGAGCTCATCAACAAGCAGCAGCTGCCCACGCCGCATTGCAACAACCAACGGACCATCCTCCCAACCAAACGGCGCACGCGCAGCAGCAGCCGCACCACGCAGCGCCGCCACATGCGCAGCAAGCCTGTCAAGCTCTGCCTGCAACTGCTCTGGGCCTGCTGCTGCAGCTGCAGCTGCAGCAGCTTCAGCTGACGCCTGCTCTTGCTTGCTGTTATCTTCAAGTAGCTGCAGAGCTGCCTTGAGTGTGGCTGTAAGTGCTGCAGCGTGTGCCAGCAGTGCCTGCAGCACCTCCTCAACTTCCACAGGGCTCGAAGCTTCTGCTGCTGCTGCTGCCAGCTGCTGTGGGGGGGACTGGCTGGCTAGCTGCCATGCTGCTGATGACAGCAGCTCCTGCGCAACGGCCCGGAACTGCGCTAGGTCCCTGTACAGCAAAAATACAACGCAGCAACGTAGATGCAGTTCTATGAGATATGAGACAACAAAACAGGACGTTAAACGCAACTACATATTGCTTTGACACAATGCAGTCCGGCCATGGGGAGCGGCACATGCCAAACCCTGAGTGTAATCAGAACAGGATGGAGGCATAGCACAGCATAGCGTATATGATAAATGATGGCAGTGCCCACCTGTCGCGTGTGCGTGTGGGCCTGAACCCTCCCAAGAAGTCGCTGGTCTCCGTGTGCTGGTTGCAGTTGAGCACGTGCAGGTGCGTGGCACGCATCAGCGCCAGCAGCTGGCACACACTGGTCTTGCCTGTGCCTGTCTCGCCAACCAGCAGCACAGGCTCCTGGTGCCGCAGACACCTGGGGACAGAGCAGCGATGAATGCCAAATAAAAGTAACATCGGACGAGCAGAACCATGATCAAAGCGGGATGGGAAAGGCAGACGATCAAGCCACATGCGGCAAGCACTACAAGCGTGGAAGAGTCTGAGATGCCCCCCCCATCCATGAATCCATGAATCCATGATGAGTTTGTGATGTGGGGAAGCTACTATCAGAGAACACCCATCGAACCGCAGGCCCTAGTGCTGTCAGCGAATCTTCCCCTGGCTGTGCTGTGCGCCCCATCTGAAACTCCTGCCGCTGTGGAAACATCAGGGCAGGAGGGATTAACAGGGGCGCGTTCAACCATTATCTGTGCTCTTTTGCACATATTTCATCCTGTCAGGCATGCTCTTCGCTACAAGCAGCAGCCGTTCATACGCATCCATGCACATGTGACACTTTGAGCAGCAGCAGCAGCAGGCCCACCTGTCTACCAGTGTGTACAGCCGCTTCATGCTGCGCGTCCACACCATGCCACTCAGTGCTGCCGCTATGGCCTCTGCCTCATCCCTGGCAGCAGCAGCGGCAGCAGCAGCAGCCTCAGCAGCAGCCACAGCAGCCAGCTGCTGCACAGGCCCCTTGCCACTGCTGCTGCTGCTGCCAGTGTCATGGCCGGCGGCTGTCGCCGCAGCAGCTGCTGCCGCTTCGGCGCGTGCTGCTTCTGCCGCTGCTGTGGCTGCCTGTGCTGCTGCAAGTGCCTCGATTAGGCGCTGCTGCGGCTCAGATCCGACCTGCTGGTACACCTGCAGACAGCAGCAGCAGCAGGCACGACACATGCATGTACCTCATCACCAGCATCCGGCGTCACCAAAGAATCAAGATTCCACAACACATCCAGCAATGCTACTAGGTTCTACAATCGGCACACCCTGACCACAAACTGCACACCCAATCCTGCGCAACATTTTTTGAACACCCAGCATCAGCTGCCGCAGGTCCAGCTCCACCATATCAGCATCCGCGCGAGATGCTTCATTTGCCTCAACCACATACATCCACAGCTGACAGATTGCAACAAAGGAGCCACAGCCGTGCGTCACAAAAGCACCCAGGATTTAATTACCAGACAACCGCACCTGCTCCAGGTCCAGCTTCACGCGCAGCACCTGCTTTACGCGCACCACCTGCTCAAAACCCCTTTCTACAACCTCACTTACATAAACATCCACCTCCACTGTACTTCACAGCAGCACAGCAGCACCCAAGGTGCCCTCACCTGCTCCAGGTCCAGCGTCGCGCGCAGCACCCACTCATTTTCTTCCCACAACTTCATCCACACAAACATCCACCTACACCCACTTGAAAATACTTCACAACAGCAACCAAAGTGAACAAAAGCGCACCTGCTCCAGGTCCAGCTTCACGCGCAGCACCTGCTTTACGCGCACCACCTGCTCAAAACCCCTTTCTACAACCTCACTTACATAAACATCCACCTCCACTGTACTTCACAGCAGCACAGCAGCACCCAAGGTGCCCTCACCTGCTCCAGGTCCAGCGTCGCGCGCAGCACCCACTCATTTTCTTCCCACAACTTCATCCACACAAACATCCACCTACACCCACTTGAAAATACTTCACAACAGCAACCAAAGTGAACAAAAGCGCACCTGCTCCAGGTCCAGCGTCACGCGCAGCACCTGCTGCAGCACCTCCACCACCACAGCCCGCTCCTCCCCACTGCGCAGCCGCTCCCCCAGCACCATGAAGCCGTCTAGCGCCAGAGCCTCGTAGCCAACAGCGCCACGCTCAGCCCACCTGCGGCAACACAACGATGGGCGAGTTGGTGATTTGGCGATTTGAGTGAATGTGGCGTGCACCTGCTGAGCTTCTGTGTTGCTGTTATGTGGTGAACAGCCAGCTGCAATGCCCACGTTGTGAGCAGATGCAACCCGCTCGCAGGCGTCCTGCATGGAGCATGCAGCACACACCATGTGTGCGGGCATCGTGGCAGCACACATGCACATCAACCTCACTCCAAGCACCCCCACCTGAACAGGTCACGTGGGGTGATGAAGCCGTGCCGCCCAGCAAACACGTTGCTGCGCTGCCGTCGCCGCTGCAGCTCCCGCATCACTGTCACCATCTTGGCCGCATAACTCGGCGCGATGCCACACCGCTGATGCAAAATATCAGCCAGCTCGCTATCAGGCAGCTCTTCCACATGTAGCTCCAAAAACCTGCCTCTAAAAGCGCGACTTAGGGCTTTGCGGCCCGCGTAGGCGCCCGGGGGGTTTTGCGTTGCGAAGAGCATGAAGTGCGGGTGGGGGCGCACGACTTCCTGCAGCTCTGGGACAAACAGCTCGCGGTTGTCATCCAGCAGCCTGCACAACAAAGATAGATAGTGAAGAGCAGTGATAACCCGTGCGTTGAGCAGAGTACAAAATACTAAACTTTATCCAGAGTGTACGGTGTGCAGTGCAGGTGAAACCTGACAGTCAACTAGCCTAAAAAGACAGCTAGGACAGCTAGGACACAGCATGGCAAGTTGTGAAATGACATGATGTGGGGAAGCTACTATCAGAGAACACCCATCGAGCCGCAGGCCCTAGTGCTGTCAGCGAATCTTCCCCTGGCTGTGCTGTGCGCCCCATCTGAAACTCCTGCCGCTGTGGCAGCATCAGGGCAATAGGGATTAACAGGGGCGCGCTGCAACACAAGGCATTGTGCTGTTGCTGCCCAGCACATGCATAATAGCAGCCTCAAATCACACAACAGACTTCACAAGCTGCAGCTGCATACATACACACCAAAGTGCTTCATATGTTGGGTTATGCACGATAAACAGTGATGTTCAACAGAGAGCCTCAGCCTAGCATAACAGCTGTGTTTCAGCCGCACCTGTTGAGTGCCTCCAGCACCTCTGTTGGCGCCAGGTTGAGCTCATCCAGCACCACCCAGTGCCCGCAGCGCAGCGCAGTCACCAGCGCACCCTCACGGAACACCAGCCGGCCTGCATGTAACACGCAACAGCACATACAGCAGGCATTGCAGTGAGTGGGCTGCTGCTGGTTGCTGCAGGATGCGTAGCCTGCTGACCACAGCTGGTGATAACCCTGACGGCAGTGCTACGAGCTGCACCCATGCAAGTCAACTGAATGCTGCCAGAAGAGTGACAAGGTGGTGCTAGCAGACCACATACTTGCGCACTACGCGAGACGTGTTATATAGGGACAGCTGCAGAACATCCACAGCCAGCAGTCACTTCCATACAACTCTTATCACGGGCTGTGTGGCTCACCGTGCTCGTCTGGCACACGCAGCTGCCTGGGCACCCTCACAAGCTGTCAGAAGCATTGATGGATCATACAGGCACTTTGCATGCATACACCGCGCAACACCTGTGCCCATGACACGTTTTAGTTGGCACTGTACGGTCGTTTATGCACGGCTCACCCTGCTCGTCTGGCACCCAGCTGCCAAGGTACTCCTGCAGGTCTGTGTGCTGGTGGTTGTTGATGCGCACAAAGGTGTGCCCCGTCTGCGTGGCCAGGTACGCGACCAGGCTGGTCTTGCCGCTGCTGGTGGGGCCCTGCAGGCATGCAGCCACACCAAATGATGATTACAGTTTGTTTTGCCGCCAAACTTATGCAGCTAAATCACACTCATACTACGCCATCTAGTTAGTACAGTAGAGAGTGATCAGAACAGGCTTGCAGCTGCTGATGCTTTCAAGGGTGATATGACGCAGCAGCTGCAGAATATATCCATGTGATGATGTATTAGTATTACAAACTAGTTTTGCAGCAAACCAGCGCACCTGCAGCAGTATGGGGTGCTTGTGGGCCAGCACGCAGCGCGCCAAGTTGCACAGCTGCTGCCGCACGCTGGGCGTGAGCACGAAGCGGCGCGCAGAGGCGTCATCATCAACGGCCAGCGCAGGCAGCGGCAGGGGCCCTCGCTCCAGCCAGAACTGCTCAAACAGTACGTGGCTGGCACCAGGGCTGGCAGGTGCGCGCATCAGGCCCTGCAGGAGAAGGGGGGTTGCAGTGAAGAGGTTTTTGTCTGTGCTGTGAAGAGGGGAAGCAGCATGCCATGGTCAGCAGGCAGGGTGGGGAGCCAAAGACGGCATCAGCAGTTCATGTCTGGCACCTGATGATGTCTGGCACGTGAGCAACATGCAGCTGTCACTCAAAGTACTCATCAAGTCACAGACACGAAGGAGACAAGTGCAGAAGCCGGGGACCATCAACAGCTTACAGGATATTTCACGCACTGCATCGCTGTTTTCTGTGCAATCGTACCACATCCAGAACCAGAAACACACGCACAAGCAACAGCTGCGCACCTTGAGGCTCTTCTGCCCCCCAGGCAGCAAGTGCTTCACCATAATGCCCTGCAGCCTGCCGCCAGCCTCAGGCGACAGCTGCGTCAGAAACGACATGCTGAAGCCGTCCCACAGCGCACGCTGCAGGCCGTATGAGGGTGCTGCACGGCGTGCGTAGTCGAGGGCTCGGCACAGCGAGCGCAGCGAGTAGGCAGGCCGCTGACCTGCGCCATCTGTGAGGCGGCTCTCCTGCGACCAATAAAAAGAAAAGCAGCATGCAGGATGTTACTTTCACGCGTTTCAAGGTACAAGACAGAGTTGGACGTAGCAAACAGTAGTGCTACGCAGCGAGTAGGCGGGCCGCTGCCCTGCGCCATCTGTGAGGCGGCTCTCCTGCAAGCAAAAAAAAGTCGAAGACAGCAGCACACAGAATGTTACTTCCATGACTTTCATGATAAAAGACAGAGTTGGACGTAGCAAGCAGTAGTGCTAAGAAGCAAGCAAGCGGGCCGCTGCCCTGCGCCATCTGTGAGGCGGCTCTCCTGCAAGCAATTCAACGAACCAAAGTCAAAGACAGCAGCACGCATGTTGTTGATTCCACGCTGTTTCATGGTTTCATGATACCAGACAGGAGTAGAAGTAGCAAACAGTAGTGGATAAGAAGTAGCAGCGCAGTGCAGCACCTACAGCTGGCGCAAAGGAGACATGCACGTGAGTTGCAGTCAATCCCATACGCTGCTGGCAGCCATGTACTGCGATTCTGCAATCCAAAACATTCATGCACAGCCACCCACCACCAAAACCAAGTCGACCCCAACCCACTCACCGCCTCAGTCTTAGCAGCGAGGTACAGCCCCACAACAGCATCCACAGGCGGTGCAGGCGCTGCTCCTGCAAGGTAACCGCCAACCAGCTGCCCCAGGTCCTCCCTACTGCGCGGCTCCCCCACCCAGAACTCCGTAAACCTGCTGCGCAGCTGCGGTGGCAAGTCCCTCTTGCCTGCGTCTGTTGCAGGGTTCATTGCTGCCACGAGCCTAAAACCTGGGTGGCGGGGCACCACGCAGACATCGCCACGCTCCACTAACAGAAGCCCTGTCGACGCATCTGCTGCTGCTGCAGCATCTGACAAAGGAGCGCCTGTGCTGCTAACCCCAGCAGCAGCAGACGAAGCAGGAGCATGTGCTTCTAGGATGCCTGCGATCCTCTCAAGCACTTCAGGTGGTGCCAGGTTAATCTCGTCAAGCAACAGCCACCAGCCATGCTTTAGGGCTTTGACCAGCGCACCCTCTACAAATGCAAACGCAAAGCCACCCTCTGCTGCTGCTGACGCACGCTCTGCGGCATCTACGTCAGCTGCAAAGCGGCGCCACTCGCGCACTAGCTGCGGTGACAGAGGAGCCATGCCACCGCTGCTGCTTGCTGCTTTGCTCCCTGCAGCACCTGCTGCTGCAGGCTTGCCGACATCTGGCGCAGCTGCTGCTGCAGGACGTGGTGCTACTGCCTCACTTTCCACTGCAGCTGCAGCGGACTTTGACACTTTGCGTTTCTTACTTGGCTTGCTGCCTGCTGCTGCTCCTGCAGCCTTGCCTTTGCTGCCGGCCCTGCCTCTGCCGCCGCCACCTGCTGCTTCCGCAGGCACCACATCTGCCGCTGCAGCAGCTGATGCAGCTTGCCCGTCTGCCATCTGCACATCGCCATTCTGCTGCGGCTGCTGCTGGTTTGGCTCGCTGCTAGCGCCAACTGCTGCTGCTGCTTTGGGTTGGTCCAGCTTGAGTTTTGCGATCGCTGTTTTGTAGGCGGCCAGCAGGTGGCTCCACTTCTTGCGCTGCGCGTACTTGACAGTGCGAGACAGGAACTCCTCATTGTTGCCCCTGCAGACAGCGGAAGCAAACGCAATGGCAGCGACACCAAACGCAGCACATGCTCAGCACAGCAGCTGCGGCTGATGAATACATGCTGTCGTACGCGCTCTGATTGCAGGCAGGTTGCACATGTGCATGCGGGGCCCTGTGCACATCAGCCAGATCATAAAGACAGACGTACATGCTTAGCCTGGCTAGCAGCAGACTGTGTCTACAGCTGCACAGCAAAGCCCCCTCAACCCCTGCTTCTATGTCCTGCTCAGCAGCTGCAAGATCATTCCAAACCCTATCAAAATATACTGTGCCAGCCATACTTTGCAGCATACCCAGCAAAGCAAAGCCCCCATGCGTCCCTGCCACTCAATTCCTCCATGTCCTGTGCAGCAGCTGCCAAGACTCCACAGCCTAAGTATTACATTATACTCGGCAGCATACCCAGCAACACTAAGCCCCCCCTCCAGCCCCTGCCACTCACTTCTTCCATGTCCTGCGCAGCAGCTCCCCGAAAGGCTCCAGCAGCGGCAGCAGCGCCTCACCCACGCCCACAGGCTTGTAGCCCCCCAGCAAGTCGCTGCTGTCGGTCTGCTGGCTCATGTTGAACGCCACCAAGTTTGCCCCCACCATGCGCGCCAGCTGCGACAGCGTAGTGGTCTTGCCTGTGCCTGTCTCTCCCACGAGCAGCACTGCTTCGCTGCGCGACAAGCAGACACCTACGCGCTCCATCACTCGCAGGGCCAGGCCGGTCGGGCTGAAGCAGCCGAGGCCCGAGGTAGCAGCAGCAGAAGTCGAAGTGGCGGCGGCATGTAGTGGCAGCATAGCACGGCCAACCTGCAGCGGAGATGAACACGCTCGAGATGTCAGACAGCAGGGGAGTAGATGACGGTGATGGAAAGCAGTGACGGTCGTTGTCTTGGGTGCAGCTTATGGGATTGCAACTGTCGCAGACCACTTCGCATGGACCATCACCATGCAACTGCGCATCATTCAGTGCGACATAGATGCACACATACCATGACCAAGTACGTCTGACCTCTGCAACAGGTTTCGGCATATAAACAACCCTCAAACTCGCACCTGCAGTTCATTGCTGCCCAGGTGCATGTGTGGCTTAGCAAGCTCCTCATACTGCTCAGACACAGCAGCAGGCCCTGCCAGGCCCCACAGTCCTGCAAGCGCTGCCAGCAGCCTGAGCTTCACACCATGCTTTGACACGAGCCCAGCAAACAGATCAGCAGCCTCCTGGAACGCAGCGAGCTTCAACTGCTCATCCAAACGTGCCAGGTCAGCAACTTGCAGTGCTGCTGCTGCAGCTGCGGGGTCTGTGCTATCACTGCCAGCTGCAGCTGCAGCAGCTGCTGCCTTCTTGCCGGCTTTGCTGCTCTTGCCTTTTTTGCCTGCAGGCGTTGCAGCTGCGGCAGCAGCGCTGCTGCGCCGCAGCGTCCGCAGCAGCAGCGGCCCGTGGCATGCCGCCATGCGGCCACACCACTTGATCAAATCCCGCGTGCTCAACTGCCGCCCAAGTGATAGCGCTAGCTCCCCAGGCCGCACCCCTGCCCCCTGCAGCGCTGCAGCTGCAGCTTGCTGTGCCCAGGACACCACTGCTGAACTAGCCCCACCTGCTGCTGCATGGCCCCCAGCCATTTGAACGAGCTGCACCGTGGCTTGTGCAATAGGCAGCAGCGGCCCAAGGTCAGGGAAGAGGCCTTGCAGGATGGTCAACTGCTCCGCCTCTGTTGGTGCCTGCAGGACAACCTTTGACCACATGCCACCCAACACATCTGCTGCTGTGCTACTGCTGACCGCCACAGCACCTGCCATGCTGCTGCTGGTAGCTGTTGTGACTGTCCCAAGAACCTGGAACCCTGGCGCTGCAGTGAGCACCTGGCCTCTGCTTGGTATGTGCAGCACGCCACTTTCCAGCAGCGGAAGCAGCGCGGCAAGTACATCAAGTGGTGCGGTGTCGACGCCTTCGATAACCACCCATCTGCCCTCTGCTACTGCTCGTGCCAGCGGACCCATCTGCCAAACAAACTCCCCTGGTACTGCGCTGCATGTGTAGCTGCCTAACAGACTTTTTGCGTCCTGCTGGTCATCCAAGTGCAGCCAAAGTGCACTGCTGTCGTTGCCTGTTGCTGCTGCAAGTGCGCGTATCAGAGTGGTCTTGCCACAGCCTGCAGGCCCCTCTACAACGACAGGGGAGTTCTGGCACAGCGCGATTGCAGCTGACTCGAGCGCTGCTGTGATGCCAGGTGTCTGCACCAGCCGGCCCCAAGTAAGCGCACCCGCGGCTGTATTACTGTTGCTGCTGCTGCTGTCGTTCTTTGCAGGAACTTCTAGGCCGCATACCCGGACAAAGCCATTGGCTGGGGGCAAGTCCTGCTGCTGCTGCTGTGTGTCAGGCTGCTGCTGTGCAGTGCTGCTGCTGCAGCAGGGCGCCCCTTGCTCGCACGGCTGCCAGCGCTGCGCCAGCTGCAGTGCAATTGCAGTACGCTCCTCATCCCACCTGCAACAGTGACAAGCAACAGCAGGGTTGTGGTGCAAGCAAACATACATGCACCATGCAACATGGTGTTGGTCTATTCAAAATCGAACCAAAACCACAAACAGCAGTGATCCTTACTGCATGCCAGCTGATGCCTGAAAGAGTGAGACTCTGAGGGTGCACAACTTGCATGCAACATAATGTAATGACATATGAAACAAGACACAAACACGCTTGGCTCAGCTCTGTAAGCATGTTTGCGTTCAGCGGGCAGCCGGAGCCGCCCTCGCACAAGAGGTGTCAGAAGGTTTGCTGTGTTCATCAGCGCCAAACGTTGCTGCCACCCACACTGCACAACGACACAACATAACACAATAGGACACAACGTACGGCACAGGCCCTGCTGTATGTATGGTCATGCGATGTTTGCTGGGCACCAGAGCACCACCGCCGATCCATTCTTACGCGCATACCTGCGTCTGCTGAGGCAGCTCAGGCAACTCACCACACAGAGATCCTACACAGAACCACCCAGCACGCTGACAGATCATACACGCCCTACATCAGGCATCCAGTCCCTACTCATGACCGGCTGCTGAGGGGCACAAACAAGTGATTTTACTACTGACAGGTGCCAACACAATGTGCTTTGCAACATATCGCCTCACCTCATCTGTGCCGCCACCAGCTGCTGCTCGTCCAGCTGCTGCGCCATCAGCTGCTGCTGCACCGCATCACTCAGCCCCAGCAGCAGCACAACGCCACGCACAGCCACCCAGCGCACCAACGGCAGGCTGTGGTTCAGCAGTTTAAACCACAGCGCACCCCGCCAGGTCAGACCTAGGCTGGAGTTCAGCTGCAGGGCCCGCAATGCAGCTAGCGCCAGCAGCTCCTGTGCCTCTGCTGCTGCTGTGTCTGGCTGCTGCTGCTGCTGCTGGGCTGATACCAGAGTCGCCAGGGGACACTCAATGTGCTCGAACAGCCGCTGCAGTAGCCTGCACGAAGTAGAGATGGCGAGCCGACACAAGATCGTCAGCATGGTGTGGCTATTGTAACGCCATGGTGGTGGTGCAAACTCTTGCCAGCTTGTAGCAAACATGTGCTGCGCTGTGTGTCGCCGTGCTAGGCTGCATGACAGATCGCATGTCGACAAGCACTACCGTTTGGAGACAGACACACTAACAAGCCTGGCTCCCCTTCGCACCTGTTGATGTTTGGGTTGAACTCAACCAGCCGCAGCGCAGCAGTTGCAGCAGCTGTTGTGGTTATTCCCAGCTCTGCTGCCTTGCCAGAAGCAACTGCATCCACCAGCATGCTCAGCATGCTGAGCAGCTTGCCCCTCAGGCTGCTGGCAGCAGCCAGGGTGGTGACAGGATGCGCCAGCAGCCGCTGCCACACTTCCAGCACCTGTGCATGGTCCTGCATAGCAGAAGAACCAGCGCAGTTGAGTATGCTGCCACTGCGTCAGCTCCAAGGTAGGAAGAGGTTACACAGTTGCTGTTGCTGCTGCCGGAATCAATCACGACCATCAAGTGTCGGCATAAGTCATGTGGCGCCGGCAGCGTGAGCCGAACACAATACCTTAGTCGAGCATGCCGCTTGCACCGCTGCATCAGCCTGCAGCAGAGGCAGGCTCGCAGCCAACGCCAGCAAGCAGCCCTGCAGGTCTGCCATCATGTTCTGCACTGGTGGGTGCTAGAGGCTGTCTAGTAGACTTCAACGGAAGGTTTCATGATTTCGACAGCACGTTTCCTGAAGATGATGAACGTGCGCAGCCAATCGACACCGGCTTGCACTGCATGGAGCACACAGCTACTTGGTTACGCGCAAAAACGATGCACGCTGGCATAGCCAGAATCAATCTTTGCAGCCGAACTGTGTGCTGCTGGGTGCAGCAGTTACAGTAACACTCTACTTATAACAACTCGTCACTTGTTACATGACATGCAACTGTTTGCTTCCTGGCGGGTTGCTGTGCCCCACCTCTGCAGACTTGTCACTGATGCAAAGCAGTCGACTCGTCTGCCATTGTCAGTGCGTTTATCTCTCTAAGGCTACACTTGTGCCAGCTTGTTGATCGCAGGCAGCATATCCCCTTTGTGAGGCAAGCAACAACAACAGCATACCGTGGGTAGGTGCTCAGTGCTCACAAACCACTTCTGAAGTGTCTTTTTAATCAGTCATGCTTTTGCATGCATGCGCTGCCTGCAACCAATACTCTGGTGTATGACCAACAAACCCTGAACCTGTGCCAGGGTTGTGTTGGCTTACTCAGCATGCTTCCAAGGTGGCGCCCTCTGAGGGTGTGTTAGCCCGACTTGTGTTGCCTGCGACTACTGTGCAGCGCAAGGTGGTTTCTTGACCATTGGCCCTGCACGACCGTTGGCCTCTCTCACTCGCTGCTGCACCATGGGCAACAGCTTCAGCAGACTAGATCGATTTGCTGGCACCTACGAGAAGTCATTTGCACGCATAGAGAAAGATGTAGAGCGACTCAAGGTAGGAGAGCTTCTAGCAGTACTGAACGTCATGCAACGACAGAGCAAGCGTTTTACATGCTAGAAGTTTTAACTTTTGCTTCCGCACTCAGGTGCGAGCTGCAGCTCGGGCTCAGCGCAAGGCCAGCTTGAGCAGATGGTGTTCTGCTGCAGTCGTGCTGGCTGTGGCTGTTGCAGCTGCTGTCATCTACCAGGTGAGGGCTAAGCACCAAACACGCTTAGATCTTCTGAAACTGAAACGTGTGAGATGGTGTAGCAGTGTATGCATCTGGCTCCCTGTCATTACCAGCGGCATTGGACGCGCCCATGGGTGTCGACAGCTGCCTCACCACCGCAGACATTCATCTTTGCAGGTGCAGCGGCAACCGGTTGGTTATTACAGCTACCAGCAGCACCTGCAGAGGGTAGGCGGGGCCATGGCGATGCCCGTCATGGCATTTGCAGTGCAGTGGCTGCTGGTGCTGCTGCTGGGGTTTGTTGAGAGCAGGGACAGCAAGAAGCTGAAAAGCCTGGAGGCAGCCAAACGCAGCATGATCAAGGAGCTGAAGGTATGCTGCTCAGGTGCTTGCATTCCAAGCTTGCAGCTGCGGCATGCAGAAGCTTTTTCAATGGTGCTTGCAGGGGCAGCTGTGAATGCGGGCATGCTTGCAGGAACAGCAGTAGAATGGAAGCGCCGTAGCTTCCCTCAACAACATGCACATGTCCAGCAACCTGCAGTGGCATTCATGACAACAATTTACACTGCCAAGTGTGCATGTATGACCCCGTGAACACTCTGTTGTTATGGCTGCTGCAGGACATGACACGCTATGACAAGATCAAGTCGCTGATAGACAAGTTTGACCCAGATGCGCGGCCAGCACTGCCGACAGCAGCAATGATCATGGCAGGTGCGGGTGTGTGGTGGTTGAGTTGTCGCCTACTGCCATGCTAGCATCACCAGGGTGCAAAGCTGTATTTACAGATGCATGTGCACGGCAGCTCGTATGTTGTGATCTGCTGCAGCAGTGAAATTCAAAGACTGGCGAGGATATGAGCAGCCGTGTCTGTATCTGACAAACAGGAGCGTTGTATCCACATGCGCGGTGTTGCCTCGCTTCCTGCAGGCTATGAGCAAGGGACGCCAGCACAGCTAGGCTATGGCAAAGCCGGCCGGCAGCAGCAACAGCAGCGTCAGCAGCAGCTGCAGCATCAGCGGTCAGGCAACCAGATGCCTGCGCTGATTGCGAAGGGCTCCGGCCAGGTGGCTGGTGCTGCTGCCTTTGCAGTTGCTGGCGCTGGCAAAGCCATCATGCCATTGTTTGATAAGCTTGCAACAACACTCATCTCTGACAACCCGATGCTGCTGGAGGATCTGAGGTGGGTGTACTGCGGCAGCAGAAGTCGCATAACCATAGCTGCAGTGTTTGTTGAAGCAGCCATGGTTGCAGCTTGGAAGCGTGAAGAGGCAGGTGTTTCCAGCTATTTGCTGGGCCGGCCAGTGCATGGTTCACCCTTCAGCTTGCTTGCCATGCTGTTGGGCTATCAAGCGGTCAAACACGCTCACATCTGGATGCTGTCTCCGCTTGCTGCAGGCGCACACAGATGCAGGTGCAGGATGCTGAGATGCGCATGATTGGCGCCTTGCAGGAAAGCTGCAATGTCAAATTTGAGAACATCTCGCTAAAGCAGCGCCTCATCGATCTGGAGAGGCAGCTGGACTTGCCACCATCGTTTGATGCAGAGGCGCTGCAGGAACAGCTGCAGCAGCAGCATGCACAGGCGCAGCAGCTGCCGTGGGTGATGCAGCAGTGCGTGCCAGCTGAGCAGCAGCAGCAGCTGCTGCTGGAGGGGGCGTCAGGGCAGCAAGTTGATGTTGCTGATGGTGATGCAGCAGGGAGGGGTGGCAGCACTGGCAGTGGGTCGTGGCCTGGTGAGGCAGCAGCAGCAGGAGGCAGCTGGGGCCAAGATGGTAGGCTGCTGCCACAGCAGGGTGCTATCAGTGCACCAGAGACACCTTGTGCAGGGGCCACCCCTGCTGACAGCAGCATGCATGGTGTTGACGGGCCTGGTGAGGCAGCAGCAGAGGGAGGCGATGTTGCCTCTGTTGCTGGCAGTGCCATGGGTGAGGGGCTGCAAAGTGCAGCAGCAGATGGGGCTGGCGACGGCGGCTTGAGGAAGAGAAGGGGTGGCACTGCAGCATCATGAGCACTGCGTGATCAGCTGTGTTATAGTTATAGTTTGCGTGCTATGACTCGTAGCAGTAGTGTCTGGGATGCGCTGAAACAGTGCGCATGTGTGATTTGCATGTCAAAGAACGCATGTGGGCAAGCTGAGTGCGCAGGTCGATGGATGCCAGATTCGTCTTGCACCCCTTCTCAAAGCCTTGTGCTTCGTGCTCGCAAAGAGCGTGCATGGTGGTTTCCCGAGCCTGCTGGGCCCCACACAAGTTGTTTTTGTTCGGAGTTTTTGCCAGCGCCGGTGGTTGGCTTACACTCACACTGCTAGCTGCGCTGTGCTCAGCTTATCTGGTTTTGCTTAGCAGCTGCAGCCGGGTAACAAGCAGTTATCGGCATGTTGCAACACCAACGTTGGTGTTGGCGTCAAGATAGATAGATAGAGGGGTTACACGGTGTGTTCATGCGGCATACGCCAATGCTAGGAAGGTGTTGGCGTCAATGCTAGGAAGGTGTTGGCGCATGCGATGCTGTACAAATACTGCGGCAGCACACAACATTGGATGTCGACCTTGCTCGTGAAAGGCTTACAGAGGACGCAAATTGACAGCTGCTGTCAAACTTAGAGCTCGTTTGGGGGAATTGAACGCTGTCTATTCAACGCGTGGCCTAGTATACATGAGGTGGGTGCTGCTTCGACAGATCGAACCCGAGCAGGTCCCTGATGTTACGTCCAAATCACCAGGTGGCAACGGAGTCACATATACAACCTCACCCATGCTATTTCTGTGCTCCCATCGTCCGACTGCCTTGCCTCGCAGCAAGAGGGGAAGGTGCTGTGCCCAAGAACAACAGCAGTACAGCTACGTGCAAAATGAGAGCTTACGTTGCTCATGGCATCGACTACAACAACCCTTTGATGACTTTCAAGTATGTCACAGCGCACCCCGTTCTTGAACAGCCTCCCACGGCCACCTCAGTGCTTGTGAAGGTGGCTTATGCTAGTGTGAACCCAGCAGACATACAGTACGTCAATGGCGTGTACGAGCATGCACCTGCGCACCCTTTGCCTCACTTCCCATGCCCTCTGGGAGTTGATGGAGCTCGTGTAGTGGTTGCAGTGGGCAGCAAAGTCACCAAGTTCAAAGAGGGTGATCATGTCCTGGGCTTGCACCAGTGCATCGACAATGGCAGCTGGGCTGAAGTTGCTGCCTATGAAGAATCAGAGTTGGCCGTCAAACCAGCAGAATCGTGTTGGCAGCTGGCAGCTGCAGCACCCGTAGCAGGGTTGACTGCGCTATCAGCACTGCTGTGCTGCCCTGCCCTCAACACGTATTACAATCAGCACAGCAGCAGCAGCAGGGCGCCGCTGCAGTCAGCGTTGGTTCTTGGTGCTAGCGAAGGCGTGGGGTCCTTCGCAGTGCTGCTAGCAAAGCACTTCTTCAAAGTGCCCCTGGTGCTGGCCGCACCAGGGCCGCAATGCAGAGTATGTGAGGCAGCTGGGGCCCGATGTGGTGATTGACTACACCACACAGGATGTGCAGGCCGCAGTTACAGCAGCTCTGGAGCAGCAGCAGCAGCAGCAGGAGCAACAGCAGGAGGGCACAAAAGTGATGATTGTCGGTGGTGCTGAGCATGTTGAAAGCGGGAAGGCCAGCGCTGTGGCTGTCAAGCCCAGCAGCAGCAGCAGCAGCAGCAGCAGCCGCTGCGGCAGCAGCATCAGCAGTAAGCTAGACCTAGTTGTAGATAACGTAGGGGGTTCAGCGCACATGAGCATAGCGGTCACTCTGCTGAAGCCCAGGAGTGGAATGTATGTCACATCTGTGCCTCTGGCCAACCCTCAGAGCAACTCACTTTGGAGCGTGCTCTCATTCTTTGCCAGATTGGCGTCACACAAGGCACTGCATAGAATTGCACCCGGGCGCTTTCCCGCCGTTGCTTTCAATGGGGCTAGCCCTGATGGTGCTAAGGTTCAGAGGCTTGTTGATTGGCTGGCGGCAGCTGGTGAAATTGTGCACAGCAGCTGCGCAACCAAGTGCTTGGTTCGCCTGACTGAGTACGACTTGCAGGAGGCAGGGGAGGCATTGGCAGTTATTCACAGCAAGGGTGCAGTTGGCAAGCTGGTGTTGAGGGTGCGTGGTGACCTCTAGCTGGAATGGCTCTCACTGGATGCTGGGTCAAGCTACAACGCATGCCTGCAGTGTCATGTTTGCAAGGTGCTGGCCTGTGCCATGACACCGCAGACATGTGGTGAGAGCAGGTGTGCTAGGAATCTAGTTGACAGGGTGTTGGTGCATTGCAACGTGCTGTTGCACCACTGTATGGTATTGCTGAGTGGCTTGTGTTGGCGAGCATGCTGGATGCTGCCAGGGCGGTGGAGATGGTGAGGTGTTGTCACTTGAGGCAGACCTAGCGCCGCCCTGGGCGCCTGGCGCCACCTTATTAAACAGTGAACAGCTTAGAGTTATGTTTCAAGTGTTGTCAAACCACAAACACCCAGAGCAGGCTCATCTGTATGGTCCTGGCAAGCACTGCATGACGCATGCTGGAGGTCTGCATGGCTGCAGAGATATCATGAGTATACGTACTGGTGCACTGTTATTATGACTGTGTGGCTCGAGGCATGCATCCAGTAGTGCTCCAGAATTTTGCGCTTCGATCTTAGTCACATCATTATGCTGTTATTGTTGAACAAGAAGCAGTGGGTCCTGACTGGCAGTGGGGGCCACTTGCAGCCTGGCCAGCCTGGCAGGCCACAGCCTGACATGGATGTCGCTGGTTGTTCTTGCCAGACCAACTGGCCAACACATTCATGCCAGCAACTGTGGTGAAAGTCTTTGTTGTGTTGAGTTCAGCCTTGTTTCCCCCAAAAGAAGTTGGCTGCACCACACCCGATGCACCAGCAGTCATTGGCCCATGTTAAGTGGTGCCAAGGATGACACCACATGCCCTCAGGGCTTGGGGCCTAGGTGGTTGCACCACAGGTGCAAGATTCATGTGCTGGGCGTCTTCACCAATGCTCTGTACATGTCATATTGCTTACCAGTGCTTGTGTGCAACAGTGCAGTGTGTATTGGTAACTGACTTGGAGCACCACTACAGACCGCACTACTTGAACACAAGAAATTATCTGCTGCTTGAAGTGATACTACTTGATATCAGTAGCTGGACAATGAACAGCATGCAGTGTCTTCGTTCGCCTGCTGGCTCACATACTGCGCGTGTGCCCACGCTCCGTGCGTCAAGGGGCATCACCAGCAGCTGGCGTGTTCGATCTGCATCTGAACTGGGAAGCTCAGCACGTACTGTGCGGATACCTCCGAATCCAGAGCAGCAGGCAAGTGGCGCAGTGATCCAATGCTGTACTGTCCCCCAGCAGCAGGTGCAGCTGGTGCTGCTACTGCTACTATACGGCCCCTCTCTCCTGCAAGCCCGTCAACATGCCAATACCTGCCAAAAAGCCCTTCCTTACTCCAACAAGAGTATTACACTGCTGCGTCATGTGTGCAACCTTGCAGGTCAACCAGGCAGTGACTGCAATTGAAGCTGCTTGGAAAGCTGGCATCAAGCGCCAGCGCATCGAGCTGCTGCTGCCGCTGATTGGTGCCACTGACCTCGATGACTGGCCAGGTGGCATCAGGCAGCAGTTCAAGGCAGCAGCACCACTGGTGGAGGGCATCCTAAAGCAGCTGAAGCAGAAAGAGGGCCTGCAGGGGCCCCTAGGGGTGGACATCTGGGACCAAGTAAGCTAGCAAGCTGGCTGGCTGTACTGCATTTGCCACACAGCTTAAGTAGCTCGTCACAGCAACATGGAAATTGCCAGCTGTATGTGTCAGCAGCGGCATCAGGGCCTGGTAGTAAACAGATGGCGTGCAAGGATACTGCCAGCTGATGAGGGCGTCACTCTGCAGGATGTGCTGGATGCATTGTAGACATCCAGTCACTGAGCAGCCGTAGTTACCCATGCACCATGCTCTAGTGCACCAGATGTACAGTTTGCACTGTGCCAGGTGCTCGACCAATGCCTGAGCAGTAATGCCGCACGCTGCCTGCTGTCCTCTGTCCTGCGCAGGGTGATGCAGTGGGTGCCTGGGCAGGTGACAAGCTGGCTGCAGTGCTCTTCCCCACTGCTGACACCATCAAGCAGCTGAGGCAGCTCGCGGAGCGCAAGCCCAACGCACCAGAGCTGCTGCTCATCTTCAACCCACAGTGGGAGCTGCAGGTGGGCTGCAGCAGCGCACCAGCAGCAGCAGCGGCGGCGGCGGCAGCAGCACTGGTAGCACTTGTAGCATCAACAGACACTAACAGAGCACTGGTGGCGTGAGCAATTGACAGCAGCTGCATGAGCCTACTGATGCAAAAATGCAGCGGTGTAAAGAGGTGACACTAGTTGGCAGATTGCTGCCCATCCACATGCAGCCCCGCTGACCGCTGTTGCTGCTTCTGGCGTCATCACCTGCAGGGCAACCTTGTGAGTGACTTTGGGTTTGGCTCCCGCAAGGAGGCCTCGCTGCAGCTGGTGGAGAGCTTTGCGCCCACCTACTGGCTCAAGCAGATGCGCGTGGCTGGCGATGACCTGCGTGTGCTGCACGCACACCCCAACAAGTGGCAGGTGCGCGGATGCGGCTGGCTGTGAATACTGCTATGCGGAGGTATTATCAGCCAACCGTCACGCTTGGGTTGTGTCAAGGCCAGAGCACTGGCTTGGGTTTGCAGTTGTGGGGCAGCCAGTAGTTGCTGCGACATGATTTGGGGCAGGCATTCGCATGCATGCAGCGCGAACCTTTTAGCGTCAACACTGATGCACCCTGCGATCTGACCGCACAATGCCACCAACCACAGCCGCACCGCATGCAGGTGCACACTGTGTCGCGTGATGGCAGGTGCACACTGTGTCGCGTGATGGCAGGTGCACACTGTGTCGCGTGATGGCAGGTGCACACTGTGTCGCGTGATGGCAGGTGCACACTGTGTCGCGTGATGGCAGGTGCACACTGTGTCGCGTGATGGCAGGTGCACACTGTGTCGCGTGATGGCAGGTGCACACTGTGTCGCGTGATGGCAGGTGCACACTGTGTCGCGTGATGGCAGGTGCACACTGTGTCGCGTGATGGCAGGTGCTCACTGTGTCGCGTGATGGCAGGTGCACACTGTGTCGCGTGATGGCAGGTGCACACTGTGTCGCGTGATGGCAGGTGCACACTGTGTCGCGTGATGGCAGGTGCACACTGTGTCGCGTGATGGCAGGTGCACACTGTGTCGCGTGCACCGCATGCAGGTGCACACTGTGTCGCGTGATGGCAGGTGCACACTGTGTCGCGTGCACCGCATGCAGGTGCACACTGTGTCGCGTGATGGCAGCGAGGCGTTCCTGACGTCGTTTGACGGCCAGCCCAGCTACATCCAGCTGCAGGATGCACTGAAGGCGTGGCCCGCTGCTGCCAGCAACAAGAGCCTCATCGACAGGCTGCGGGATGAAGTCAAGTTCATCCAGGACACCGCGCAGCCCAAGCAGTGATAATGCCTGCAAACGGCTTCTGAGCCGCTTAGACAGGGTGTGTCAGGCCTGATTTTCAGTTGAGCCATATTGTACAGGACACAGAGAGAGGATGCATGTGACTCTAATGTTTGCTGTCTTTTGGTGAGAGGTTTTGATCCATGAATGTCACTGTTGTATGGTGCTGTTGCTGGTGGTTTTGGTGCTGCGTTGACGTTGCCCAAAGCTGGGGCTGTGCAGGTGTTGCTGCAGCGGCCCGCGGCTGGTGCTGATGGCGTTGTGCTGAGATACTATCTCAGACGGTCTGGTTTGACAGAAACTTTGGACACTGTGTGTTGCGCCATGAACAATTTTGTACTTCACTGAAGGCGCACGTTCAGGATTTCATATTTTCTGTTATTACAGTGAGAGCAGAACTGGTGTTACGATTGTGTTGTTATGAGGAGAGTGGTGAATTTGTGGTGAATCAGGCTACTTCAATTTTGCTTGCTGTGCGACTGCTGCTCAAGCGTGCGGCCAGCAGTTCTTGCGTATGTGTCGAGGCTTGCTGGCGGTATTGTGCACATTGTTAATACCTTGTTTTTCTGAAATGCCGTCACAGCAGTTGGCAATCTGTCACGTGGTGGAGGAGCCGCTCCTGGCAGTGTTTTGCTTGGTCAAGTCAGGCGCCACGATGGTTATGGTGGCTTGCTGGGGCATGCGTCACGGGCTGTATATGCAGCACTGGCAGAGGCTGCAGCCTGGTGCTGCACCAGCAGCACGATGCTGCTGGTGGTCTGCAGCCGATGCTTGAAGCAATCTTGTTTCAAACAGGGAGTCCTAGCTAGGACTTTAGGAGTCCTAGCTATGCTCAGCATGGCAAGCGTTACTACTGCGGCACTTGGTTATTATTATTATTACTGCGGCACTTGGTTACGTCCTGCCTGCAAGGCATCACAACAAAGACATGCCCCTGTGACCACTGCACTGCTTCAGTGCCGGCAACATGCCTGCCGCGTGGCGTAACGCCATCATACTGATGTAACAGGATCTTGTGACAGAATAACACGTGTTACTGTTGAAAGAGCCTGTGCCGAGTGTGAACATTTCCTAGATGGTGATATCATCGTGGCTGATGCACCTAGGTTTAGGGATGAAACCTAAACCCAAAAGCAACTTAAATGACGCCACTGTCATGCAAACGACAGCTCAGGTGCACCATCGCATAAGTCCCATCCAACAAGACTGAGCGTACTATTCACTGCAACTCGCGATTGGCAGCATGACTTCCCAGCTGCTGGATCTGACCCTGCTCATCTCCATGGCCGCATGCCCCCAGCACACCCGTGTCCCGCCCAGCACCACCAGCACAGGCCTTGTAACTTACAAGCTATTCGGAATAGCGGCACTGGAAGCCTTGTGGCCAGCCACCACACTGCCCAGATCAACGTCAACCTGCCACAGCTGTGACTGCACAAGCTTGGCACCATCATCATCATCATGTTACCCATTAAGCCATAGCATCAACGCCATAACGCCACAAGCTTGGCACCAATACTAGTTGAGTTGGTTGAGCTAGCTTCCCCATGCGGACCAAGCAGTCCAAAATGGGTTGCTTCATTTTCACGACTGCTTCAACTGGCTGGTTGCGGTGCATGGCCCAAAGTCGTGGATCACCTCCCTGTGGCAGCTCCACACCAACCGAATTGCCTCAGGCGTGCCTATCCCCGCACCCCTGGGGTCCCCTGCAGGCCCAAACCAGTGGTTCTGAGGGGCGCCCGTGGTGCGTGCGCGGATGCCGACATACGTTGTGCCGTTGACGGTGTGTGCCAGCACCTCTTGCAGGAAGGGGATGTCATTTGAGACGACTGCGGCTGTGAGGTGGTGACTCATCGCCTCCAGCAGATCTAGCACTGAGCGCAGCTGGTCATCTGCAGCAGCAGAGGCAGACGCAAGTGGCGACGCTTAGAAGTCTAATCAGGCACGAGCTCTGGCTGATGCATGCATCTTGTGCTCAGGAAGAAGAGACGCAATGTCGGCAGGTGGCGCCCTTCAGCAGCAGTTTGCTGGCATAGCAACTGCAACTGCATCACGGCAGCAAGCTTCGAAATGCACTGAGGGTTTGGCAGCATGCCAGCAGTGCATGGTGTGCTGCGATGGCTGCAGAGACAGCATGATGTAGTGAAGCCTCAGCACTGCGCTCCTGTCATGCAAAAATCATCACATACCAGCAGGCACACCTAAACAAATAATGGGAAATAGCCACATCAGCATTTCAGGCACACCTACCGCTCCTGTCAGGCACACCTCGACACAAATTAGCAACAGCTTCTACTACAGCCTCAGCAGTGCGCCTCACCGTCGTACTCTGTGATGACCTGGAAGGGCCCAAACACCTCCGTGGTGACAAGCTTGAAGGCCTCAGGATCGCGCATCGCCTTGAGCGGCACAAACACGGCAGTGGGCTGGATGGCGCCGTAGCAGGCAGGGATGCTGTGGCCCTGCAGCGGCTGGCCACCCCACAGCAGCTTCGCACCTGCAGGCGATGCAACACAGCACAGCAGAAGGACCACATACATCGCAGGATGGGTGGTAGTACGGTAGGAGTTGCCTATGCGTAAGGAAAATGCTGTGGGATGCGGCAGGTGGCAGGCATACAGCACAGTACAGAAAACCAGATTCTGCACAACCTGCTGTGGTACGTTACAGGGCCACTTGCCAGGTGCTGCATGGTGTTGTACGCTGCCGCTTGCTGTGTGTTGCTGAACAGCACCGCTGCATGCTGCTGCGCTGTTGCGCGTCATGCCTACCTGGCAGCTGCAGCAGCTTGTCCATGTGCTCCAGCATGGCCTGTGTGGTCCAGGTCAGAACGGGGCCGATGGTGAGGTCGCTCAGCTGGCGCGTTGACGCACGCGCCTTGAGCTTGTCAAGCAGACCAGCCTGCAGCATGCAGATACAATTCAATACATTACATGATTAGTGCTGAAACCTGACCACAGCACAAGCTGAAGACTGGGGTGATCGGTGCATACGGTACCGCATACTGGCCGCAAACAGGGATCATCCATGAAGCGACGCCAGGCAGGCAGCACTGAAGCAATCAGCCGTGCCAGTGGCACAAAAGGTGACATGGGTGTAGGAAGCAGGCGCTTTCTAGTGCAGGTTCCTTGCAGAAAGTACGTTGCTAGAACAAGGGCAAGGCACAGGGCTGCCAGAATGCTGCTGCCTGTCACAACCTGGCTCTGCAGATTCGCACGCTGCCGCTGTCACCAACCAATCCTGCCACCTTGTGCTGGTTGCCGTGCAAGACAGCCGCCACCAACACAGCCAGCAAGCTACAGCTACATACTAGTACGCCCTACAGGCCCCCACCTTGCGCCAGTTGCTGTGCATGAGCATGAGGCTCTGTGCGCTGCACTTCTGCCCGCTGCACGAGTATGCATCCTGGTCTGCCTGCCATGCTACGTAGTCGACATCCTGCACATCAGGCCCTAGCACTTTCCAATCATAGCCAGCATCCTCCAGGAACACCTGCAGCACCATGCAACAAGCAGCAAGCAGCAAAGGATCTGGCAAGGCGTATCTGGTCAATATGAAGGGTGCGTGCCGATGATGTGCATGCAAATGTACCTTCCAGTCATAGCCAGCATCCTCCAAGAAAACCTGCAGCAGCATGCAGCGATCGGCGGGATTGCTTGACCAACCTGCCGAGACAGCCATAGGTAGCCAAGATCAAGGGGCGTTGCAATTGATGTGCATGCAACAGGATCGTCCCGGTCATAGCCAGCAGTTCTTCCAGAGATGGAGTACGACAGTCATAGCAGGCAATAATCAGGGACACATCAAGTCCACGTGCCTGCAGCAGGCACTTGCCAGTCGATGCCAGCGTGCCACCTTTGCTAACATGCCAAAACAATGTACGCCGGCAGAGCATCAGCAGTGCTCGTCCCTCTGTTTTTCTCTGTTCATCACCTGAACAGACGCTGTGTATGGTGTTGCAAGTCACAAATTTATACGCTCTTGTTAGGGAGCAGCGGACTAGACAAAGAGCAGCAGGCAGGGCCAGAACATAACTTCTCGGATATGCTCTGTGCAGCGTACAGTGCAGACTATCCCCCACCTTGCCGCGCATGTCAACCGCCAGCTTCTCAGCAACGCGCTGGCTGCCTGTGAACAGCGTGCTGCGCGGCTGTGCGCGCAGCAGCAGCTCGTTCACCACGCGGCCGTTGCCGTGGATGAGGTCAGCGTCTGTGCGTGGCATGCCGCAGTGGTGCAGCAGCCGCAGCAGCTGCTCTATCACGATGCTGACCTGCAGGCGCAGCAGCGGCAGCGGCAGCAGCAGCGTGTCGTTAGTGTGACATGTGGGCAGTACAGGACAAAGCCGATACGCCGCTGTCCGGCACCATCAACAGGCAGGTGATACCGTATCACACTTGGCCATGCCTCTTACTGCTATAGCACGCGCGAGCACAAGTGACATGGGGCAGTCCACCACCAACTTTGTTGCCTAGCAATCTCATTTGCAACACCTACAACGCCCTCACCCTGTGGTCCACGTGCACCAGCGGCTTGTTGCCCATGAAGAGCGCGCCCATGAGCTGCAGCGCAGGGATCTCTAGCGGGAAGTTGAAGGGAGTGATCAGCGCCACAGGGCCGTACGGCCAACGGTGGCCGTGGCTGCTCTGGCCCATGTGGTCGCCCGGCACGCTGAAGCCGCGCGCAGTGAAGCGCACCTGCGGGGTTGTAACATGAAGGGATGGTTGGCATTGGAACAGCTGGTTGGTATGTGGGGGAGGCAGCAATGCAGTGTGGGAGGGTTGGACAACCTATGACTGAAGCATGCTGAAGCCGCGCGCAGTGAAGCGCACCTGCAGCAACACACCAGCAACATTAAGTTTGTGGTTTGACTGGCTATAGCTACTGTCGGAGTACGCTGAAGCCGCGCGCAGTGAAGCGCACCTGCGGGGTTAATGATGTGAAAAAATAGTTGGCATGTGCGGGAGGCAGCGATGAAGGGTGGTTGGGTTGCGCAACCGTGGCTGAAGCACATTGACGGCGGCGTGAAGTGTAGCGCAAGAGGCAGCAATAGCAAGGCAGGGACGTAAGTGTTCGAGCCAGTGCAGAGTAAGCGAACCAGGCGTAAGAAGCAAGCAGGTGGGCAGATACTGCTGCTGCTCTGGCCAGCCTGCACTGCAGATACTCTCCAGCAGTCCTGCACTCGCTACACTGCAACGCACTGCACACTCGTACGCACAATACTCTGGGCTGCACCCTGCTGCTGCGCTGTGCCTTCTTCACTACAGCAGCACAGCCTGCTGTTGTGCTGCCCCGCTACTGCTGCTTCTCCTGCTGCTACTGCCTAACCCACCTGGTCTCCTGAGAAGTTCTCGAAGAAGCGTCGTGTGACGACCAGCTCTGCCATGGCCTGGGGCCACGACTTGGGGCTGGTGCGCTGGATGAGGTGCGCAAAGAACGACGCCACCTCAGGCTTGCGCATCTCCTCCGCAACCTTGGCACACACAGCACCGTACATCACGTACCTGCAGGGGACACGGCAGTGAGATAGGTCAGTGGATGAAGTTGATAGTTATAAATGTTTTTTGTGCTGGATTCTTTGGGACGGTGGTAGAGCCGGGATGCTGAGCGCTGAGCAGGCGGTACAACTGCGGTACAACACACATCAGGACTCAATGTGTACATGGCTGTCACGCCTGTGCCATTGAGCTGCAGTTCCTAGAGTATGGCAGCCTTTGTTGCTGTTGACGCGTGTAGCGCTGCTGTGCTGTGCTGGTGCTTGTGTGCTTGTAGCAGCTGGCATGTTGGTAAAAGGGCACTAGCAGAAGTGCAAGCCTACTGCTGGCATACCTCTCAGGGTTCTTGAAGGGGTTGTGCAGTCCGCTCTTGGGGCAGGCGTTCAGGCTGGTCACAAAGTGATCAATCTCGCTGACTTGCGTGTCTGGGTAGCTCACAAACGCTTCACCATTCATTGGGTCTGGGATGGTTTTGCTCTGAGCAGCACCAGCCCAGCGGCCAGCAACTGCAGGAAACACACGTGCATGGAGGATCATGTGCCATGTGGGTGTCTCTACAAACCAAAGCTGCAGCATAGTATGATGAGCCATACATTGCTGCTACAATCTTTCTCTCTGTTGTGATTGCAGCAGCAATTCGTGTGAGCTTGCAGGAAGCACAAGTACTGCAACCTACCCAGGTTCTGCGCATGTGCTGGGTGTGCGCCATTCCAGTTCTCTGGGTCCAAAGTCGCCCAGTTGTTGAGCCTACGGGCTGCGCTGAATGCAACTCCACATATGGCAGGAGATGCAAGGCCCCTGCTAGCTTGCTGGAGCAGGCCACTTGACAGCAGTGAAGACAGCATACTGACTAGGCACCGTGGCACCAACGACACCCGTGGTGCCGATGGCAATCCTCGGAACTATATGTCGGATAGAGCTATGTGAATACAGCAACGTTTCGCAGCATGCACGCGCTGCTTGCCGTTGGCGGTGATACGCACACGCATACACACGTGAAAAAGTGTGCTTGCAAACTGAACATACACTGTGCTTGTGTAGCACAGCATCCCGTGCGTTACTGCAACCTGATCTGCTGGCGAGAGTTCTGCCTTGTTGGCGTGACGTGTTCCCTGTTTCAATGCATATTGTAACTGACAGATGGCACCAGAAAGACACCAGAGCTGCGATGCTACTCCATTGCTGATGCACATTGGGTGTGGGCTATCGTCGGGTGTGCAGCTGGAACTCATCAACTGCAGCGGGAGCAGCAGCAGGAGCAGCAACAGCAGCAGCAGCAGCAGCAGCAATAGCAGCATCACCAGTCTACGTGCAAACGTTCGGTGCGTTGGGTGCACTTAATTCCCCTGTTATAACCTGGGGAAGGGTCCATCGCAAATGAAAGTTGTGCTGCGACGTATAATGCGATTGACTCTTGCTCTGCTCATGCTCGTGCATGTGGCTGAAATTCAGCCAGGCTGATGCCACATCGAAAGCGCAGCCTGCAGGCTTGAGTGCAGAAAACAGGATCGTCTGATGTGACTTCACAGACGGCGGCTCTTTGGTCATAGATAGCACAGCCTTCCTGCTTACTGCCCAAACCACTCAGGCTCATTTGTCCAAGCTGCCAGAGAAACTCTGGCATGCATAATCACCTGGGCATATTGGTGCTGGAGGCAGCCAGCACCCCGCAGAAGCGCAAATAGTTGTGAACTAAGCACTTGAAAATAACAGATGCTGAGATCAACCTTCAATCCGTGTGGGCTGATAACAAGTGACAAGCCCTGTGTTCGGTTGTGGGGTGTCATCCAACGGCTTCCTTACGGCAGACCCCTCCAGCTATCATTGTGATTGTACACCCTGGAAATCACTTCACAACAGTTGGTGCTGATGGTGTGCTGGTGACCTGCAGCCTTGATCGTAGCCAACTTCGTCTCTGCCTCGGTTGGACGACCAACTGAAAACATTCTCCATCGAAACGTTCCAACCTGAACAACAGAGCACGAGCAGACTCCGATCACAGCCGAGCTCGAAACCAACCAAACCGCTTTGCTGCTGCTGCCTGTTTTATCAGGCAAGACGATTGCATCTGCCAAGCGTGGCATAGACTGCTTAGTATGTTGAAGCTGTAGCTAAGTAGCAGCAGGGGCGCAGCATGGCGGGCGGGCTGATCAGGGGACAGCACAGCAGAAGCAGCAGCACTTGCTGCCTGCTGGCAGTAGCAGTACTGTTGGTTGCAGCGCAGGTTGCAGCACAGGAAGCTCAAGCACAAATTCCTTTGAACGAGGACGTGCATGTGGTGTTCTTGACAGACTGCACAAGATACTCAGATTGGCAGACGCTGGGGATGGTGTTCAGTTGGCGGGAATCTGGACAGGTGAGCATGTGAATACAGCAAGCCCTCTAGGTCTGGCAAGCAGCACAAGGCATGCACCGCAGCAGCTTTAAGCTCGTTGGTCGCTCCTGGTGCTCTTTCCATGTGCGGTGCATGGCATCCTGCTGCTGAAATGGTTGTAGCAGGCACTACACGCTTGCAGTTGCCATGCTCCAGCATGTCGAGTGTCCTGCAAGCACAACAGCTGCGGCTTCTTGTTCTTTCATATCATTATTCTTGATTGATTTTGGATTGGTTGATTATGGAGTGTGAGCAGACGCACTCAGCGCTATTGCATAGTCTGAGTACTCTCACAAAGGCCGTCAGGACAGTAAAGCCACCATCACAACAGCAAGTGATTCTTGGGGCTCTGCATCAGGCCTGATGCTGGTGCCAAAACCCAGGTAGCTCAACCACCATGTGCGGGTGCAACGTGTGCCATTTTCAGTCGGCAGTCTTCACATCAGCTTTCTCACCTGCAACTGCCGACCAGACGCTAACACAACCACCGTCTTCTGCTGCTAACCTTGCAGCCCGGACCACTGACCAAGGTCATGTGCTGCACCCAGAAAGAAGCAGCAGCGTACAAGAAGGACATGCTGAGTGTTGTTAAGACGCACGTGGCGCCGTCGTATGCAGTGCATCCGCGTACCGGAGATGCGTATGCAGCGTACAACAAGCCAGAGGCAGTAATTGATTGGCTGGACCATGTGACACCAAAGGGTAAGGCACTCCCTGCACTGCACAGCAGCAGAGCGATGGTGGCTGCAGCGGCTGAACCTGGCCACAGCAACAGCAGCAGCAGCTAGCGACTGACAGCAGCGCTGTCAGCACGCAGCAGGAAGCAGCTGCTTGCTGCTGTCTGCTCGTGCATTATGCTGCAGTAGTGGCGGCAGCTGCTGGCTGCATGTGATCCTGCAGCAGCGGCGTTTACTTGGCTCATGCACATGCAGCAGCGCAGCAAGTTAAAGCATGCCACCTCTGCATAACCAGTGCAGGAGCAACAGCTGTTCACACCTGCGCTCTGCAGGTTCCTGGTCCTTCCTGCAAAGCTCATGCTGCCTGCTGCTCTGCTGCTGCGCATGCTTTGCTGCTGCCCTTACCTTGCACTTGACAGAGGACTGGATTGTGGTGCTGGACTCGGACATGCTGCTGCGGCGGCCCTTCCTGCCGTCTGACTTCAACCTGTCACGCGGCTGGGCTGTGGGAGCAAAGTACGACTACATGATAGGTGGGTTTGTTGGACGTTGTGATGGCTCTGGTGGCTGGGGAGGTTAATTTGGTGGCATGCTCCGGTAGGATAGGTGGGTCCTGGAGACTGTGGTGTCACTGTATGGAACCAGGACTGGACGGGACTGGACACTGGATAGGTGGGTTCTAAACTGTGATGGCTCTGGTGCTGGAGTGGTCTGTGCAGTTGGTGGCATGCTCCGGTTGATGCATTTCTGGTCGCTGCGTATAGCAGTTGCCAGGTAGGTCCAGCGTAGGCGCAGGAGCTGGAAGAAGGCGTGACAGCATCTTTCATCGGCGCAGCAAATAGCAGCAGCTGTAGCTGCAGCAGCTGCGATTGAATGAGTGCAGCTCTTCCAACAACATACGGTGTGCTGTGTCACCAGGGTGCGTGCAGTCTGTGCGCTGTTGCTGCTTGAACGCAATCAGTAGCAGCTGTTGTGTCACATACCTCGCGACGCCCACCGACTCTGGTACGCACCACTATCAATCAACACACCAGCAGAGCATCGCCACAGTGGCTCAAGCCTGGCCGCACCACCGCACTATTGCAGGTGTTGACAAGGGGTTGCACTACTGCAGGTGTTGTTGACAAACAAGCAACGTATTCATGCCGCACACCTGCCGCACACCTGCAGGTACCGACAACGAGCTTGCGGACAGGCACATCCCCGAGATCGCCAAGCGCAACGACACGCTGGCTGGGCCCAAGGGCCGGCGCAGCGACCGCGTGGGCGGCTTCTTCTTCATCCACCGGGATGACCTCAAGGCGATGAGCCACCTGTGGCTCAAGTACGCGGAGGACGTGCGCGCAGACCCCGAGGTGCGGCTGGCGAGTTAGGGTTTAGTAAGCTTTGTAGGTGCAGTGGATACCGCAGTTGCTTGCAGAGTACCACAACTACAAGGTGCCAGTTGGTCTCATGGCAATGAGCCACCTGTGGCTCAAGTACGCGGATGATGTGCACGGAGACCTCGAGGTGCGGCTGCAGAGAGTAACTTTGGTATGTGTTGTGCTTCATAGGTGCAGTGGACACCGTACTTTTGCTTACAGAGCAGCACAAGTACAATGGCGTGGCGTTCAGCAAGATGCGTAGCTGCTGTCCCTTTACTCAAATTGGTGCCATTCTTCTATTGTCACATGCCAACTGCAGGCGTGGCGGCTGACTAGTGATGTGGACAGCAAGAAGCGCTGCCATGCTGCATCACGCCGTTTCTTACGCTATGCTTATCCTCTGCTCTTGGCCCTTGGCAGGCGAGGCGGCTGGCTGGTGACGTGTACAGCGCGGCTATGCTGCACCAAATTGCGATTTACGTAACACTGCTTCCCCCTCACTCTGGACTCACACCGCAGGCGTGGCGGCTGACTAAGACTTGTACAGCAACAAGCGCTCCTATGCTGCACCAAGTTGTTCTTCACAAACATGTAATGCTTCTCCTGTGCTCTCGAGTCCGCGCAGGCGTGGCGGCTGACTGGTGACGTGTACAGCAAGAAGTGTCCTTTGCTGCACCAAGTCTATTGCTATGTAATGCATATCCTCGCTTTTCCTCTGCTCTTGACCCCTTGCAGGCGTGGCGGCTGACTGGTGACGTGTACAGCAAGAAGCGCGGCGACAAGCCCTGGATCAGCGAGATGTACGGCTACAGCTTTGGCGCGGCCAAGGCGGGCGTGTGGCACAAGTACGACGAGGAGTCAATGCTGTACCCCAGCTACATGCCCAACGGTGAGGGGGTGGGGCAGCAGGGCTCCTTCACTGGCATGCTGACAGTGCGTTCCATTTGTTACATACTTGTTCCCCAGCTGAATGCCCAACGGTGAGATGCTGTGATGCAGCAGGGCGTTCTCACTGGCTTGTGTTGGAAGCATCCTGTGTAGGTTTGCTGGTGAGCTGATAACCTCAGCACCCACATCAAGTGAGTGCAACAGCATGTCCATAGTGCGCCCCATTGCACATGTGCGCACTGGAGGACTGCGCAGACAGTTTGTTATATACCGTTCTTCCCCTGTATGCTCATGTGTGCTCCGGTTGGTGATGGTGTGAGGGTGCATATCCTTTACAGCTGATGTTCAAATGGCATGCATGTGGCTGCAGGTGTGCCGCGCGTGCTGCACTACGGGCTGCTGTTTGAGGTGCAGCACAAAGGCGGCAAGTGGTCCTGGGACAAGCACTGGTACCACGGCTTCGACGTGCACAAGTGCCCGCCCTGGGACATGACAGCCACCCACCCCTTGGAAGGCCTGTTCCCACAGCCCCCGGGACCAAACGATCTGCTGGATAGCGTGAGCCGCATTGCTGCTGATTGTTGGTTGGCTAGTTGCGCATGCTTGTTGTAGCGCTGACGGGGCATGATGATGCAGGCAGCTGACAATGTGCCATGAACGCAGCAGGGAGTCCAACTCAACCCCGGTGCAACCCACTGCAGCAGAGCTGTATATAGCAGTGCTACTTTCCGGTTGATCTGTTCCGCGCGCCGTTCTGATCATGTTGTCATCACCTGCAACTCACAGGCCCCTGATATATGAATATCAATCAATACTGCTTCCTCTGTGTGTCTATGTGGGTTGCTGCTGCAGCTGTCCACGGCGGAGCGCCACCGTGACCTCATCTAATGTTGTTGTCACTTGCAACCTTACAGTTTCACACCACGCACGCACTGAATGTGGCCCCTGACGCGTCAACCTTGCTTCTGTGTGTGTTGCTGCTGCAGCTGTCCAAGGCGGAGCGCCACCGTGACCTCATCTCCATCAGTGTGGTGCACACGCTCAACGCAGCGCTGTGCGAGTTCCACCTGCAGAACTGCCCACCCTCACAGCAGCTGCGAGACGTGTGCAACAAAGCACAGGCGATGTACCTGGCCACAAAGGTGGCAGTGCGGCAGCTGGATGTGGAGCTCAGCTGTGTAGATAGAGTGGTGAGTGCTGTCACAGTGATATTGCAAGGCCATCTAGATCGCATCCTACAGGAGGAGAGGGTTAGTTGCCCACCTGCACTGCTTTGGAGGTTGCTGTGTTTCGTCTCTGCGCATGAATCCACTCTCGCGGCGCATCTGCCTAGGCATGCATTGCATTGATAACCAACTTGCCCACTGTGGCTTCCCCTGTTGCTTCTTGATCTGCCTCCTGCGTGTGTCTGCTCCTGCGTGCTGCAGCCGGACCGTTGCGCAGGGTGGGCTAAGAGCGGCGAGTGCGAAAAGAACGAAGGCTTCATGCGCAGCAACTGCCGCAAGTCCTGCAACGCCTGCAAGCCCCTGCTCTACCCGCCAGCGCGCGGCACAGTTGCCATCGGTGACACAACAGCAACCGGCCACATGGCCGCGCACGTGCTGCGTGACGCCGCCGAAGCAGACGCTGCCGCAGCGGCTGCAGGAGCAGTCGAGATCGACGGTGCACCTGGTGCAGCTCCAGCAGTAGCAGCTACAGGGGGGTTGGCAGCAGACGGAGAAGCAGCAGCAGCAGTGGTGGGGGGGTTGG
>CADDIJ020002076.1:0-20216 GCA_902809745.2 Tetradesmus lagerheimii | reverse complement strand
GGGGCTTGGTGTAGGTGGTGGTTTAGGGGCAGGGTTTGGCGTTGGTGTGGGTGAGGTGGGAGTGGGGGGTGGAGCAGCGCCCCCAAAGGTCCATGAAGGTCCTGCAGCAGCAAAAGGTGGGGCGTACAAATACTATCATGTGGTATACACTAAACTCAGGTCAGGTGTTGTTTGGCTGGGTAGCTACAAAGCAGTTGCAGGGTGCCCACTGTCTCACTTTAGCAGCATTTTAGCAGCACTTGTGCATTTGCTGATGATGCGAGTCCTCTGGAAGTATACCTGACTGAACATATGTTAACATGGAGTATGCTCTGCATCGAAAGTAGTGCTCTGCATCAAATGCAGTGCGGTGCATCAGCCTCACCGTTGTAAGGTGTTAGCTGCTGGTCACACACGACCAGCCGCATGCCCTTGAACGATGAGCTGTAGGGACTGCCAGGGCCCAGCTGGCCACCAAAAGAGCTGCAGCAATATAACAACATGGTTTGCTGATACATGTCGTGTCAGGGGGCTTGAATGGTGTATGCAGTTGATGCAATGCTTGCAGTCTTAGGCACAGCGGACATGCATGGCAGCAAACACATACAGCCTAGATCTGCTGCAAATTACCTGCCAGTTCACATGATCTGTGCTCAATCAGCAGGGCAAGATGCTGCTGCTTCTGCTGCCCTGCTTGTTTATGGCCAGACTATGCCTGCAATATGACGTGGGCAGATGGCATGTGTTGATTCAACAGGTTGAGTCACAGCAGTTGCTAGCTGCTGCTGCTGCTGCCGCTCACCCTCCATTGTCCACGTCATGCCACATGGAGAAGGTGGGGAAGGATGGCAGGTTGGGAGGCCTGCAAGCAGGACACACAGGGCAGAGCAGCAAGCAGAAACAGGGCAGCAGTTGGTGTGAGGGCTTTGCAGCATTGCAGGGTGCAACACAGGGCACACAGGGCACAGCAGCAGGGCAAAAGAGCGCAGCAGTTTGCGTTAGGGCTTCAGAGAGGTGCAGTTACACGTCGGACGCACGCCATTCTCAATGGCGGGTTGGGAGGCCTGCAAGCAGGGCGCACAGGGCACAGCAGCAGGCAGATACAGGGCAGCAGTTGGCGTTGGGGTTTGCAGAATCCACATGTAACTAAAATGCCGACAGTGGAATTACATGTAGGTTTTGCACCGTCCTAGATGGCATGCGGTCCGCATGCACCACACTGCCTTGTGGGGCGTGATAGCGCAAGAAGAGAAGGTTTCCACCGATTTAGTAGCTATGGAGAAGGTGGGGAAGGACGGCAGGTTGGGAGGCCTGCAGGCATGGCGCAGCAGCACGCGGAAACAGGGCAGCAGTTGACGTCAGGGCTCCAAAAGGTGAGTTACACGTAGGGTTTTCACTGTGCTAGATGGCATGCGGTTCGCATGCACCACACTGCCTTGAAGGGCGGAGTAGCGCACAAGGAGAATGTTTGCACCAATTTAGTAGCTATGGAGAAGTTAGGGAAGGATGGCAGGTTGGGGGCCTGAATGCAGGGCGCAGCAGCAGGCAGACACAGGGCAGCAGTTGGAGTTGGCGCTGAGCATAACCCAGAGTAGCTGCAAGCAACACCCCACTTTCGCCCAGTGCGCCTGCTACACTTCAGCATAGTTTTCTGCAAAGCCAGCAGCCGCACCTGAAAGACTCAGTGGTGCACTTGCCCACCATGTCACACAGCTGATGTCTAACACCACACTTGCTGTGCAGGCCTGGACTGTAGTTGCTATCATGCTGCTGCTGACAGATTAACAAGCGAACCTGAAGAACTTGATGAAAATGCCCCAAATTTCCTACAGGTGCTGCACGATAGCATAAAGTGGTGTGCCGCCCCTATAGAAAGTGTTTTTTTCTGCTGTGCTCTTACTGACAGGAAGTCCCGCGCACCCGAAGGACTCAGTGGTGCACTTGCCCACCATGTCACACAGCTGATGTTTAACACTATTCAAGCTGTGCAAGCCTGGACTGTAGTTGCTGCCATGCTGCAGCAGCTGCTGCTGACAAATTGTTGAGCGCACCTGAATGACTTGGTGAAAGCTGCTCAGCATCTACAACAGGTGCTGCATGATAGCATCAACTTGTGTACCATACAGAAAGAGTAGGTATCTGCTGCTATGCTGCTGCTGACAGATCGCCAAGCACACCTGAATGACTTGGTGGTGCACTTGCCCAGCATGTCACATAGTGCTCCAATACCACATCACGCTGTGCAGGCATTGAATGCATCTGCTGCTGTGCTGCTGCTGACAAACTGTTGAGCGCACCTGAAAGACTTGGTGGTGCACTTGCCCAGCATGCTGCTGCTGCTGCTGCTGCTGCTGAATACGCTGTAAATGCATCTGCTGCTGTGCTGTTTCTGACTGACAGCACTGCGCACCTGAAGGACTTGGTGGTGCACTTGCCCACCATGTCACACCATTCCACCTTCTGGTCATAATAGTTCCTGCAAGCACAACAGTGCAGAAATGGCGCCACATCAGTGTAGCCAGTGCAAGTGTTTCAAGCAGCGTTGGCCACAAGCAGTGTCAGGTGAAATTGACTGCACTGGAACTGAACTGCACTGGGATACAGAACAATGCGTCGTTGCTCTGCTGATGGGCGTGTGTGTGGGCTGGCGCTTTGGACAAAGAAAACGTGCACTTCTGTAGTGCCTTGTGTGGCTGATTTTTTTCAAGTAAGGCCCCGCTGGCAGTGCTTGTGTGCTCACCTGCGCACCACCCTGTTGTTGACAATCCAGGACACTTGGTTCTGCAGCAGCAGCAGCAGCACGCCACATCAACAGCATCAATTGAGCACTACAAATAGCCAGGTCAACAAGATGCATACTGTAGCCATATGAAATATGCTCGGAGCACTGCCTCTGCTGATACACGTAACTGGAGAACAGCCAAGACTGGGCTGAGGAACACATGCACTACTGCATGTTGCTGCAATCAAACCTGCCGGTTGTTGAGAAGCAGCTGTTGCAAGAGTTGCTCTGAGGCTGCTTCCGTTCATGGCATGGCAGCCGCTGGCATCAGCATGCTGCTTGGGTCACCCCCCGCTCACGGGCTGCCAGTTGATTTTGAAGTTGTACCAGCACTCAGTGACGGGGCAGTTGGTGCTCAGCGTGCTCTTGTAGGATCCGGGTGGGATCATGCGCTCCCCAAAGCTGGTGCCGCCCTTGAAGCTGCAGCAGCAGCTGCAGTGTTATGCGCAAATTGTGGAGCAGCAGCAAAATGAGTAGCTGCTGCTGCTGCTGCTGCAAAGCAGCCGCACCTGTTGGTCCAGAGGCTGCCAGGCACGCCTGGGTTGGCGTTGAGGAACTCAAAGTCGATCTGCAGCAGCACGGCAGCAGCAGGAGTAGTAGGTTGTCACAAGTCGACGCAAATGACAGGCTGAGCCGCACAGATCAGTCTGTCAGCGAGTGGTCGCTTGCAACAAACAGCTGGGAATTAGCCACAAGCTGATGTGTATTTAGCCCATACGAGCCCTGTATGCATGGCTCTGGTGTCAATCGTACTGCAACGCACTCTTCCCCGTGAACTCAAAGCCATGCACTATTGGATGCAGTGCGAAGTTCATGTTGCTACTCCCCACCTCACTGCAGTCCCTTGTCTCCTGCATGGTGTCGCTGCGCACCTGCACGCAACATTGATAGTTGCATAGCAGAATTGTGCGTTGCCAAATTTTGTTTTACTCCTGAGTGACATAGAGCATGTGAGGCTTTGATTTTAATGTGGCAGCTGTGTGCCGGGCGTTAACTTAGCATGCGCGTGATCATGGCTACAGAAATTGCAGGGATGTTGGGAAGATTTGATGATACTAGCAGCGTATACGTGTGTGGTTCCTCAGCAGCTACAAGCAGTTGGGATCCAACCCAGAATGGCATTTGCGCACACAGCATGCAACAGTTCGACGAACGGCGTGTCACTCACAACACTGGTACTAATAACTATACCAGATACGTCCCATCTTGTGCAGGTCAAGGGTCGTCACATTCCACCTGCCAGTGGTTGCAATTGCAGCACAAACACTGCATGCAGATTAGGCCACAGTGGCAGCAGCAGGGCTGAAGCAGGCGCTGCACCACTCACGTAGAATGCGGAGACCACTCCACTAACGCCTGACACTTTTGCGGTGACCTCGATCAAGCCATACTCCATTGCGAGCGGGTAGTACAGCCGCGCGCCGCTGTTGCCGTCCATGCGGATGTTCATGACTCCGTTGCTGAAGCTGGTCTTGTCCTGCGGCAGCAAGAAGGAGGGACAAGCATACAGCGGTACACCAAAATGTCGTCGTCAAAGACTTCCACGGTGTCCACGGAGTTTATGTTTCCTGGTAGATGATCATGCATTAGAGGCATTGCGAATGTTCATGACGCCATTGTTGAAGCTGGTCTTATCCTGCGGCAGCAAGAAGGGAGCAGGGCATGCAGTGGTACACAAAAAAACTGTTGGGAAATCCAGGGTGTTGAAACAATTCAAGTTTCCTGGTTGATGACAAGGATGGTTGAACCAGTGGAACGCTCAACCGGATTGGATCACAGTGACAATGCAATACAGGCAAAGCGTATGATCATGACGCCATTGCTGAAGCTGGTCTGATGCTGCGGCAGCAAGGGGGAGGGACAAGTATACAGTGGTGAAGCGAATGTGACAACACAGGTGATGCAGCTGTTCATGACGCGAGCTGTGGAGCTTGTTGTATACTGCCGAAGCAACAGAAGAGATGGAGCAGAACAGTGACAAGCAATGCAAGGTCAGGTTTGGCAACACGACTCAAGCATCCTGCATGATTCCTTTGCAGACAGAAACACGCTTTGATCACCGGCATCCCAGCACAGCCTTTCATACAAAACACCCTGGCGGCATGAATGATCATTTATGTGCACCTGGTTGTAAGCCCACAGGAAGCTTGACTGCTGCATTGGCACATTCACGATGCGGCAAGCGCGCGCATTTGCATTGTAGTCATTGTAAAAGACAGCGACTGCGTTGCCGTTGCTTTTGTTGTCGCAGACGCTGTTGGGTAGGCGCGCTGCTTCTGCTGGAATCTCCATTGTGCAAAGGCAGGCGCCCCAGGACTTGATGATGTTGAAGGCATACCACCTGCAAAGTTGGCGTGTCACAGCTGTCGTTTTTGATTTGAACCAAAGGTAACAGGCAAAAGTAACACGCCACAGACTGCGGCTGCGCAGCATGCTGGCAGCTGAAGAATGAACCTGACAACACGTGTGCACTGTACTGTTAGCGTCATGCAGCTGCGAACATCAATTGTACTGTGCTGCTGAGCAGCGACACCAGCATTGCTGCATGTCCGCTTGCACTGCCCAGCCTAGGCTGAACCTCCCTCCGCTGTAGCTGTCACAGTCAGACATTGCTGCTGCCCTCACCTATCCTCGCAGTACTACTCAGCAGCAGTGTGGCAAGCAGACAGCAGCAGGACAGCAGCAGCAGCAACAAAATCAGACCTGCATCGACTGCCACTCGGTGGTGGTGTCCTGCTGACATGCCACAAGATACTCCAATTGCTGGGGGGGGAGGCGTCAGGCAAAGAACGTTTTCATTTCATATGAGACAGCCACTAGCAATACTGCATCTGTGTGACAGCTGTCGGCACCCAGGGGAGGGGGTAGTGGGGGTTGTGTCGCCTGCCAGGTGGCAACTTGGCAGCTGCTGTAGCATGCCTCACCTTCCTGCACTGCGTAATCTTTGCTGGCTTGTGCTGCGAAGCCCAGTCGATGCCAACTAGCTTCGTGACATCAAAGCAACCAACAAATGCACCGTTCTCCGTGTTCACTGGAGCACCACGGACAAGTTTGAAGTTTGTGGGCTGCCGAGGAGCTGTTTTCGTGCCGATCTTCGCTCTGGGAGCTACAGCGGGTGCGTTTGCTTGCTGCAAGCTACGTTTTTGACCTGCTGCTGTGGCTACACAGAGCAGCAAGAGGCAGACAACCGCTTTGGGTGACTGCCCCATGTTGTATGGAGGCAGAACTAGCCACACTCAGCAACCGATCAAAAAATGACGATTTTAGTCTCGATTTATGCCACAGCACCGCCGCGTATATCGATGCCGCGCTCGATCACGCGGTGTCACTTGCCAACTACTGTCGGGTGCGTCAGTGTTGCGTGTTGCAGGGTTACTCGCCCCATGCTCCCCGTTCAAAATGTACACATAACAATAAAACATCGATTACATGGTGTTTCATGAACTGGGTATGCCGTGGCGTCTCTGCTCAAGTGCCGGTTTGTACTGCATGAAAGTACAATAAAAGCACTCAATGCAGTGCTGCAGCACTGCTGGTCAGCTGACCAGCTGAATAATGGCAGTGATCAGCAGGTTGTTCACTAAATGACTTCGGCACGATGCAGCATATGTACACACGGTGCAGAAACAACCCCCCTCTCAATATCACAATCGTCTAGTACTCTTGCTAGCAGATCTAGTCGCTGCAGGAGCTGCAGTCACCCGGGCTTTTGCGCTAGATATAGGTGTCTTTGACAATCCACTGCTGCTGCTGCTGGCCCCCTTGGAACTACCTACTCCACCAGCCGCCCCGCCAGCTGCTTGAGGTGTACCGTCAAGTGCTGTTCCGCACCCTGCAGGCTGAGCCACATGCTGCTGTTGCTGCAGCTGCAGCTGCTGCTGCAGCTGCTGCCGCTCGGCACAGCTTGCCATCAACGCTTGGCGCAGCTGTGCAATCTCCTCCTGGTGCGATTTTATGACGCCACTGAGCCGCACCAGCTGCCCCTCCATCAGCTGTAGAGCTGCCACTTCACCATTGCCTGCTTGATTCACACCAATCTCTGCTTGCTTTTCTGCTGAAGTACTGCCAGTACTTTTCACATCACTCCCTGCTGCCTTGCTGCCTGTTCCACTCGCTAGATCAGCCAAACTTTGGCTGCTGTTGCCAGACCCCGTTGGTGTGTGATCTGTGCCAGCACCAGCAGACTGTTGGTTTGGTCCTGGCCCGTGTGTGCTGCTTTTCCGCTGATGTTGCTCCTGTGCTGCTGCTGGCCTGCTGCTGCTGTGGGATTGCACTCCCGCAAGCTGCGTCTGAAGGGAGGCAATTGTATCCTGTAGGAGCATACGAACAGCACAGACAGAAAAGCATGTGCATGCACTGCGTAGGACGTCAAAGAAGAGGTTAGTTCCATTGCTGGCATGGCAGGCACCAATAAGGGTGCCATTGGGTACTCTTGCAATCCATAACAGCTGCTGGCGTTCAGTGCAACAGTTGCGGTGCGCTGACAACCTGTGCCGCACTTGTTGGCGCTCTGCTTGCAGCATGGGCAACAAACAAGGTACCAAGTCATAACAACTGCTGCCGTTTGGTGCGATTGCACACTTGCAAGTATTCTAAAGCGCGTACTATGTCGTACAACCTGTGCCTCACCAGTTGCTGCTCTGCCTGCTGCTTTGACTGTGCCAGCAGCTGCTCTAATGCCTGCAGCTGCGCCTGCTGCTGCTGGGTGGAGTCCTGCAAGCACACAAGCACATTCATAATAGGGTACAGCGGATCAACATTGAACTCATTTGCTTTGCAGGTTGCTCTACCTGCTGTTGTTGGATGGAATCCAGCAAGCGCACAGGCAGGGCCTGCTCAGTGCCTATTGAGTCAAGAGTAATATTGACAGAAGCCAACAAGAGAGCCGATGCAAGTGCTGTGTCAAGCATGGTCATGCATGGACCAAACGCCCCTTTCTAATGACTGGACACATGCTGCATAGGCATATGCTAGCCATGTATCAGCACAGTACTGCAGTAAGTGCACCTCACCCTTGCTGCAGCTTCTGCCGCTGCAGCAGCAGCTAGCTGCTGCGCATGCACCTGCCGCAGCTGCTCAAGCTTTGCTAAGAACGCCTTCTGCTGCTCTGCAAGTCTGCTGCTGTTGTCTGCTGCTGCAGCTGCAAGCTCCGATGCCAGAGACCTTATGCGTGCTTGGCAGGCAGCCACTTCACTGCAGCACACAAGCAGAAAAACAGGTGGAACAGCACTGTCAGCAGCAGCAGCACCAGCAGCACCAGCAGCAGATATGCAATAGTATCTAGCATCTCAGATTCTTGGCACAACCTGGTAGCTGGCTGCTTTACTGACAACACTCAACTAGCTAGCACTGGTGCTGCCAACTGCAACACGCAAAGCGTGCATCTGACGCACTTTCCAACTCCCTGCTTCTACTTGTGCTGCAGTTTCTGACCAGCGAGACGACAACAAACATCTGCATGGTGCTTGCTGTTATCGAAAAATACAGCAGCTGCCCTGAGCGCACCTTTCCAGCTGCAGGACTGTTGCAATGGGCTTTTCCTTTGCTGCCACAGCTGCATCTAGCAGCGCCTGCCTGCCAGCAGCATCCAGCACGGGTGCAGCTGCTGTTGTGCCTGCTGCTGCCTCTGCTGCTGATTGTGCTGCTGCCTCTGCTGCTGATTGTGCATGTCGCAGGCTGGCAACCTCTGACTGCAGGCGCACTGCTTCTGCATCCTTGTTTGCTACAACTCTGCGCAGAGCACGCTCTGCTATAGTCCTGCAATAGCATTCCAGGGTGCACATGAATGTGGCAGCTAAGGCACCTGCGTGCTCACAATCCTGTGTCGCAACACTGCCAGGCCTGCTTGAAATTGCGTGCGCTGTATTTGCCTTGAGCTTGCAGCATGGCAGCTGCTTGCGCCAAGCGAAGCACATACCTGTCTTCTAATGACTGTCCTAGAACGACCTGACGCTGCAGCAGGTCTTGAAGGCACACAGACAGTTGTGAAAGGGATGAGCTTATGCTGCTGCTGTCTGTTGTTGAGCTGCCTGCAAGCTTCTGCTGTGCCTGCTGCGCAAGCACGGCAGTTTGTAGAGCATTCAAGGCCTTATGCACCTCCAGCGACGTTTCATGTTGTTCGGGCATTTGCACCACACAACAGCATGCGATGCCTGATTGCCGGTCTGTTGACTGCTGCTTTACCAGCGTGTTGTGGCAGCACGTGGCTTGAATGCATCGCCACCCCCACAATGAAATCCAACACCATCTCGATGCTTGACGAAGCGTTACAACAGCAGTGTTCAGCAGAGTAGGGTTCTTTGGGGGTTGGTTCGGGCGGTGTTCGTGGCGCCTCAGTCCGATCCAATGAATTTGTCGTGATGGCAGCTTAAACCAATTGTGTATAAGTTTTTTGACTGAGGTGAGTGTGCCAATTGCCCGGAACGTTGGCAACCTTCGCCTGCGTGCACTGCCAGGCACTCAACCAGTGCCAGTGGCCCAGCAGAAGGAGCCAGCCTTGATACAGTGATAAGGTTCTCCATTGAATGTCGAATTCTCAAGACGAAACAGATGCTAGCAGTATCAAGCAGCACCAACTGAACGAACCCAACTGAAGGTAAGAAACAGTTACAGAAGTCATAAGGCACCCTTTCCCAGTGCCATAACAGTGTCAGTGTCAGCCTGTGCATGCATTAACGCACAGTCTGGTGGTCAGTAGTTTGTAGCAAAGCATCTGAACAATTCCTGTGTCAAGTGCACGACAGGAACCCCAAACACCATGTTCCAGCGTAAGCAAGCGTATACAATTTAACTGCAGCTGCAGAGTAACAAGCTATTTGACTGCACAGGTGTGAGATCCCGGATGTTAACTTTTGAAATCGCTGCATAAGTGTGCTGCATAGTGCACATACGACCAGAGATTCTACAGCAACACAAGCTACATACGCTGGAAAACACACATGCCATACGGCAGGCGTGCATGCGCAATCGTGTACAACAGCAGAACACACGTGACAACACACACCTTAGATGCCACAACCCCAAACACGCCCACTCCAGCTGACCACCCTGCCCCAAGTGAATCCTGCAGGCACATAGGCACCTGCTCAGCAGCAAATGCTGCTGCTGATCTCCATTGCTGCTCCTGCCCTGGCATGCTGCAGCCTCAGTGCCAGCAGCAAGAATACCAATACAAGCTGCTGCTCCTGCACCAGCAGCGCCACTGCCAGTTGCCACCATTTGCTGCTACTGCTGCAGCATCAGCCTGGTAGGCGCCTTGGTAGGCAGCCTACCAACATGTCGTGACAGAAGCTGTGCTATGCAAAAGCCCTCGACAACTCACACCAACATCCTGCGACAATGCTGGATCCGACCACATATGCCAGCCGCTGCTGCTGCTGCAGCAGCACCTGCAGCAACTCCAGACGCGCCAGCCGCAGCCTGCCACACAGCACATGCTGAGTGCTTTCACAACAGCGCAGCTGCGCGACCGCCTGCTGCTTGCAGCCATGTGGGTCTGACGGCTTCCGCTGCGCCTGTCAGCACTGCTGCAGCTGCTGCCGCCTTGAACAACAGCCTGATAGCCTCGCCATGCTGCTTTCACAGAAGCTGCACCTGTCGAAGCTTCTGTTGCTGCTCCAGCACCTCTGAGGCGAAGCGCTTCGCACCTTGCTGCTACTCTCACATTGCTTACGCGTGTGCTGCACTGGCTCCTGCTCCTGGATGCACCTCCTGCACAAACAGCTGCATCAGCTGCGCACCTGCTCCAGCACCAAAGTACCTCACGTCGCGCTGCTACTCGCGATGCGTACACACGTGTTGCGCTGCTTACGCGTGTGCCGCCACTGGCTCCTGCTCCTGGATGCGTGTGATGAGGTGCCTGTCTCCGTACACGTTGTCCACACGGCTGGTGGTGGGCCAGAACTTGGCCTGCTTCACCCAGGCTGCGGGGAACGCGGCAACCTCCCTGCAGGGGGAAAGGATGCAGCAGCAGCAGCAGTGTAAGATGTCAGTGAATTGGAATGAGGCATCAGCTTCACCCAAACTGCGGGGAACGCGGCAACCTCCCTGCAGGTGGCGGGGACGCAGCAGCAGCAGCAGGGTGAGATAACACTTGCATCAAATACAGTCTTTTGCTTCACCCAGGCTGCGGGGAACGCGGCCACCTCCCTGCAGGTGGTGGGGAAACAGCAGCAGCAGCAGCAGCAGCAGCAGCAGCAAAAGCAGCAGCAACAGGGTGAGATGACAGTTGAATTGAAACAAATCTTTTGCTTCACCCAGGCTGCAGGGAACGCGGCAACCTCCCTGCAGGTGGTGGGGAAACAGCAGCAGCAGCAGCAGCAGCAGCAGCGGTGTGCAAGGTGAGATGACAGTTGCTGTGAAACAAAGTCTGTTGCTTCACCCAGGCTGCAGGGAACGCGGCAACCTCCCTGCAGGGGCGAGGAGACAGCAGCAGCAGCAGCAGCAGCAAGGTGAGAGAACAATCGTGACAGGACAGGTCTTTGGCCTGCTTCACCCAGGCTGCGGGGAATGCGGCCACCTCCCTGCGCGTGGTAAGGAGGCAGCAGCAGCAGCAGAGCAGCAGGGTGAATAACAGTTGCATTGGAACAATTCGTTTGCTTCACCCAGGCTGCGGGGAACGCGGCCACCTCCCTGCGGGTGGTAAGGAGGCAGCAGCAGCAGCAGGAGCAGCAGGGTGAAATAACAGTTGCATTGGAACAATTCGTTTGCTTCACCCAGGCTGCGGGGAGCGCGGCAACCTCCCTGCAGGCGGCGAGGAGAGCAAGGTGACATGACCGTGCTGGCACACGTGTTCTACCGGCTTAGTCCACGCATGCTGCAGGGATCATAGACACCCCGCTGCTGACAGCAACGCATGAGCAGAGTGCTACGATGTACACGTGCTAGCAGCCAATTGTGCTAGAGCTGTGATGCAGCAGCCGGCCTTTTCAAGTGCTTCATCGGGCGAGGAGACAGCAGCAGCAGCAGCAGCAGCAGCAACAAGGTGAGATAACAATTGCAGTGTAACACAGTCTGTTGCTTCACCCAGGCTGCGGGGAACGCGGCAACCTCCCTGCAGGGGGCGAGAAGACAGCAGCAGCAGCAGCAGCCAGGTGAAACGACAGTTGCAATGGCATCAATAAACCCAGTCTGCAGGAATCATAGCCAACTCTCTGCTGACAGCAATGCAGAACCAGCTTGCTATGATTTGGGATGTACACGTGCCGGCAACTCGTAGCCGGCAACTTGTGCTCAAGCTGTGAAGCAGCAGTCGACCTATAGTACTGCTTGCTCCACTGGCACATAAGCACGCATACACTCTGGTCTTTGCACGTATGTGAGAAGTAATCAAACAAACAGACGGCTAGTGCTGAGCCCACCTGCTGTATGGCCTGCTCCACGTGTCTGCCAGCACCACGCTTGCTGGGTGGGGCGCGTTGACGAGTGGGTTGTCGTCACGGGGCAGTTTGCCTGCCTCAATGTCGTCAATCTCCCGGCGGATCTTGATCATGGCCTCGCAGAAGCTGTTGCAGAAGACGGATGTTGCGGAAAGGAAGCAGCAGCAAGGCACGATGGGGTATGTCAGCAGCAGCGGCATTGATGCAGGCCCACAAGGCAAATTTTAATCATGGCCTCGCAGAAGCTGTGGATTATGATGGGTCATGCAAAAAGGAAGCAGCAGCAAGGCACGATGAAGTATGTTAGCAGCAGCGGTGGCACAATGCAGGCCCGAAGGGCATACCGAATTATCAGATCATGGTCTCACAGCTGTTGCCGAAGTAGCAGCGCGGTGCTGAAAGATATTTCAGTGGCAGTGGCATTGATACAGTCAAAACAACACAAAATATAACCCTCACCTGTCAAGCTCTGCCTTGCTCTCGCTTTCCGTGGCCTCGATCATGAGCGTGCCGGGCACGGGCAACCTCGAGGTGGGCGGCGTTACACAGTCATAACAAAGTAACAATGTTAGTAACAAAATAACACTCACCGGTGCAGCTCTGCCTTGCTCTGGCTCTCCGTCGGCTCAATCATGAGCGTGCCGGGCACGGGCCAGCTCATGGTGGGTGCGTGGTAGCCATAGCAAAGTAACTGGCGTTAGTAACACCAACAAAGTCTCACTCACCGGTCCAGCTCTGCCTTGCTCTCGCTCTCAGTTGGCTCAATCATAAGCGTGCCGGGCACGGGCCAGCTCATGGTTGGTGCGTGGTAGCCATAGTCCATGAGGCGCTTTGCGATGTCCTCTGCCTTGACGCCTGCTGAGGCCTCCAGGGGGCGCACGTCCAGGATGAACTCGTGCGCGCATGTGCCGTTGGGGCCTGCAAGGAATGATGAGTCAGCAATAGAGGAATGATGAGTTGGGGAAAGATTAGGCAGCGCACGCCTGCTGAGGCCTCCAGGGGCCGCACGTCCAGGATGACCTCGTGGGCGCATGTGCCGTTGGGGCCTGCGAGCAATGGTGTGTCAGCAAAAGAGGAATGATCAGTTGGGAAAAGATTAGGCAGCATATGATGAGTCAGCACACGCCTGCTGAGGCCTCCAGGGGGCGCATGTCCAGGATGAACTCGTGCGCACATGTGCCGTTGGGGCCTGCGGAGAACAGCAAACCTAAGTTATTTTATAGGAATGAGTCGTGCGCGCACGTGCCGTTGGGACCTGCAGGGAATGACAAGTCAGCACGTGGTGAGTCAGCAGCAGCAGGTGGACAGTATGTGGTCTGTGATCTGCAATCGATCTCAACCTGCACCACACATGAGTGCCAACACACCGCCAGGGCAAACGCCCCCCACCTGTGTACAGCACTGGGTAGTGCTGCCCCAGCACCTTTGCCATGTAGTTGACCTTGAGGATGGCCAGCTTGCTGGTTCTTAAATTCACATGACCAGAACCAAAACGATTTTGGCCCAAGAAGAAACAGCAAGACCCAAATAAGAAAAAAGCCTGTTGTAAGATAAGGCAATTATTTGTGTACAGCACCGGGTAGTGCTGCCCCAGCACCTTGGCCGTGTAGTTGGCCTTGAGGATGGCCAGCTTGCTCACCCACTCACCCACATGAACAGAACCAAAAATAACCCAGCCCACAGAAGAACGTAAAGACCCCATCAACTCTTGTCTGTAATCTGCAATCATTGCTCATCGTACACCACACATACGAAACATTACACCGCCAGGAGAAAAGCCTCTTATAAGGCAATCACCTGTGTAGAGCACCGGGTAGTGCTGCCCCAGCACCTTGGCCATGTAGTTGGCCTTGAGGATGGCCAGCTTGCTCGCCTCGCGCAAGCCGTTGCTGCCCATCATGCTGATGTAGGCGTAGCTGATGGGCAGGATCAGGCTGCTGCCAAAGGGAGCTGCAGCCATGGTGCCAAACGGCGCGGCGTTGGCAGGCCTGCAGCGAGAGAAAAAAGATATGAAATATAGCAGTCAACACATATCAGTAAGGACGGCAGCAACCAGGAATACGGTGAATGCTGCAAGCAAAAAGTACAAGACAAGTCAAGTAAACACAGATGAGCAAGGATGGCAACAACAACCAGAGGATATGGCGGATGCTACAGGAGACACGTGCGCACTGAACATGCGGCTTCAAGACATCAGATCACTCTGTTACTCACTGCTCAGGCAGTGCGCCTGTGGGCACCACCGGGTGTGTAGGCATGAAGGGAGCCAGGTGTGCCTTGATGCCAATGGGGCCCATGCGCAATCAAACCCCATGCCCTTTGGAATTCCAATATTGCACATGACCATACGCGAAAGTAGATGCAAATACAACAACATACACTGCAGTCGTTCATTCCTCTAAAATGCTCTGTTACTCACTGCTCTGGCAGTGCTCCTGTGGGCACCACCGGGTGTGTAGGCATGAAGGGAGCCAGGTGTGCCTTGATGCCAATGGGGCCCATGCCGGGGCGCAGGCAAAACTCATGCCTTTGGCATACCATATTTGCACGTAACCATACGCGAAAGTACATGCACACACGACAACATACACTTGAACACATAACATCACTCTGTGTCAGCACTCACTGCTCTGGCAGTGCGCCTGTGGGCACCACTGGGTGTGTAGGCATGAAGGGAGCCAGGTGTGCCTTGATGCCAATGGGGCCCATGCCGGGGCCGCCACCACCGTGTGGGATGCAGAAGGTCTTGTGCAGGTTCAAGTGGCACACGTCAGCACCGATGTGGCCGGGGCTGGTCAGGCCGACCTGTATTACAGAAGAGCAATGATAGTTGGCAGACAAGGTCAATCACTAGTACGCAGTGCACCAGGCAGTGTGGTACTGGCGCCAGGTTTCAAGTCACTTGCAGCAGGCGGCTCCGCAACCACCCACCTGTGCGTTCATGGTTGCGCCGTCCATGTAGACTTTTCCACCGTGCTGGATGATGCAACTGCAACAGTGTGTGATGGGCTAAACTGTCACTGTTTCCAGCATGTGAAACGACCGCACTCAACAAAGCGGCCGTACAAGCCCGCTGATCAGGCGCACACACCTGAAATGACTGCAAAAAGAGACACAAAAAACCCAAGCACCAGCGCACCTGTGCGTTCATGTTTAGCGCCGTCCATGTAGACCTGGCCGCCGTGCTTGTAACAGGCGATCCATTCGTTGCTTGCTACACCATGTGACAGACCTGTCTCAGCCATGGATATGCCAGCTAGATGATATGCTTGTCACACACCGCAACGGACACAAACAGAGACTCAAAAACCCCGTTTGCACAGCCGAACAGCACACCTGTGCGTTCATGTTTGCTCCGTCCATGTAGACCTGTCCGCCGTGCTGGTGGATGATGTTGCAGATCTCGTCCACTCCCTCCTCGTACACGCCGTGCGTGGAGGGGTACGTGATCATCAGCGCAGCCAGGTTCTTGCTGTGCTTCTCAGCCTGCAGGTGACGGACACACATACACAAGGAAAGCCCAGTTGCTTTCATGCCATGGGTTGCAAGCTCAGACAAACCATTCACTGTTCGTACGGATCCCAGCGATCCTTGATGCTGACCCTGGCCTCGATCCACCATCCAGTGTGGTCAGCCGACAGACTCTGCTCTGATATGAGAGGGGGTGCTAGGGCACTGGGTACACTGCACCAATGTGCTGTCCCCATTCATCTGAGTTATGAAGTTTAGTTGCGTGTGGTGATGGCAGTAATCGACCGTCGTGTAGTGCAGAACTTCGGGCTTCAGGTGCTGCAGTACTGTATTGCACTTGGTATCAAGAGAGCGCGACATCGCGGGGCTGGCACAGTGCACACTGTACCAATAACAGCTTCTGAATGTTGTAAAACTATTGAACTGTGCGTGAAGGGTGCAGGCCAAGCATGTGACGGAGACGTGAAGCTGAAGTTGCTGCACCACGGAGTCGGGTGTACCAGAGCAGAACATCAAGCTCTGTTATCATGGCGATCATTGAAGACCCGCTCGCGAGACAGGATGCCGATTTGCCGGTAGACCCAGCGTCAATGACAGGCGCAGGTACAGAATGGCGCCATATGGAGCGCTGCAGCCCTTGTGGCACGCCATATTGTTCTGAAGAAAGCAAATAAACGGATTTATGGCCAAAGAAATGCTGTTCAAGCTGGCATAGCGCTGAAACAGGGCATGTATGGACCCATGGCACCAAGTGTGCGGGGGTGTTGGACGGCGCAGTAGCATAAGTGATTTCAAATGTAAAATCCGATTTATTGGCTGCAAAGCAGCTGTCATGAGCTTGCAATGTGAAAGATAGTTTGCGGTTCTCAGACACCGGAGGATGTGGACACGGGGTAAAAATCTTGTACAAAAGTTATTGCATTATGAAGTTTTTCTGCGAATCCTGTATCTACCGTAGCTGTGCATACACGCACGGCGAAAGTAACACGCCGTTCAGTCTTCTTGCCCAACTTACTTTTACTGGCATCCGTAATCATACAATGAGATGAGAGCCATAATGCTTGGGTGAGTTGTGAGGGCAAACCTAATAGGGTGCAAACGGGTCTCATCTCGCTGCAACAGCGGTCATACAGCACGTACAGTACGGCATTGCCCCCACCACCTCGGAGGTGACAGCAGCCAACAGACTACGCAGCAAGAACCGCAACAAAGCTCAATGCTTACCATCTCCCTCCATCTTGAGCATGTTCACAACACGCAGCCAACACGCAAAGCAGGAGACATAAGCTCGCGTTTGAAAGCATGATTTCAAAGCATCTGAACTTGCACCGAACACTTGCTTCTTTTCAATTGTATTTTGTTTTGTTTGTTTTTGCTTTTTTCGTCTGTGCTATATATGTGCAAATAAGAAGCGTGCGCCGCACCTTCTCCTTGAGCTCTGCCAAGTTCACGTTGCCCTTGGCGTCTGTGGACACGGTCACGATCTTCATGCCGGCCATCACAGCAGACGCGGGGTTGGTGCCGTGCGCGCTCACGGGGATGATGCACACGTCACGGTGCGTGTCGCCCCTGCACAGTGCAACCAAATTAATGTATAATTGAGCTACGCATGATGTGCTCAACCAGTGTGAGTTGAGGAAGGTGCACAGGTCACGGTGCGTCCACTTAAAACTTGAATGGCAGCCAAATCATCCGTTTTTGAGCCCGTGTTCGCACCTGCTCCTGTGGTATGCGCGGATGGCTATGAGCCCCGCGTACTCTCCAGCACAAAAAGGTTGTTAGAGCACAAATTGCATGACAGATAAGTGTTCGCACCTGCTCCTGTGGTATGCGCGGATGGCCATGAGCCCCGCATACTCCCCGCTGGCGCCGCTGTTGGGCTGCAGGCTGACCGCGTCAAAGCCGGTGATGGAGCACAGCTGCGAGGCCAGGTCGCGGAACATCTCCGCATAGCCAGACGCCTGCGGGAATATATAAACAAGGCAGGGGTGAGTGCATGGTTCTGACATGCTACAGTAAGGGGCTGGAAAACAGGCCAGGTCGTGGAACATCTCCGCGTAGGCAGACGCCCGCGGGAATACATAAACAAGGCAGGGGTGAGTGCATGGTTCTGACATGCTATGGTAAGGGGCTGGAAAACAGGCCAGGTCGCGGAACATCTCTGCGTAGGCAGACGCCTGCGGGAATATATAAAAAAGGCAGGGGTGAGTGCATGGTTCTGACATGCTATGGTAAGGGGCTGGAAAACAGGCCAGGTCGCGGAACATCTCCGCGTAGCCAAACGCCTGCGCAGCGAAGAAAACAAGCAGCACACGTCATCATTATAATCATGATAACACCCATCCAAGCAACAGCACAGGCGAGTGGATTGAGATATGGTGATGGGCACAGCTGCGACGCAAGGTCGCGGAACATCTCGGCGTAGCCAGACGCCTGCGCAGGCAGTCAACAAGTGGCACAGGTGACTGGGTTTTTTAGTATGGTATGGTAAGGGGCTGGCAAGTAGGCCAGTTTGCGGAACATCTCGGTGTAGCCAGACGCCTGCGCAGACCGGGAACAACCCCATACTTGCTCTGGTGAGGTGCACTTTTGCCAACTCTGGCAAACTGACAGGGGATCATTCGGAACAGCAACATAACACCTTGTAGGTACAAACGCAACGTAACATCAACTAATACTGTTAACGGGAGGTCCGTACCTGCTCTGGTGGGCAGTATGGGTGCAGGTTGGCCAGCTCTGGCCATGTGATGGGGATCATCTCGCTGGTGGCGTTCAGCTTCATGGTGCAGCTGCCCAGCGGGATCATGGAGTGAGCCAGCGACAGGTCGCGGTTCTCCAGGCGCTTCAGGTAGCGCAGCATCTCGTGCTCGCTGTGGGCGGATGGGGGGGGCAGCAGCAATGTGTTATGGTTGAGCGTGAGGTGGTCGCCAATGCAATAGTAGAAGGGCAACATGCGCTGGCTGCTTGGCAAACCAGCCAGTGGGAGCGCTGTAGATGAGGTCGATGGCTGAGGAAACAAGCAGCACGATCTGCTGGAAAATGCAGCAGCTGCCATTATTCTGACAACATCGGTTCCATGCTGTTCAAGGCACAAGACTGCACAATGCAAAAAATGCAGCCTCACCAGTGGTAGCTGTTGAAAATCTGCTGCTGCAGGAAGGCACTGCTGCGCTTGAAGGCGCCCAGCGCAGGCTGCACAGAGGGAGCCAGCGACGCTGCTGTGAAGCCGGCTGCCTTGCCGCCGTTGAGCACCTGCAGGGCAGCGGGAAACACGCTTCAAACTTGTGCTACAATACAACCAAGACATGTTGCGAAACTAAATGCGATTGGACCGACTTGACATTGTGAATACAATTGTCATGTCACAGAGTGTACGCTGGGTACAGACACACAGAGAATGAGGCAGCAGCAGGCACAGATCCCAAGCACACCTTGAGCAGCGTGTCCACGTCCTCCAGGCGTGTTGTCTCGTCCAGGCTGACGCCCACATGGCTGCCATCAACCTTGCGCAGGTTCACGCCAGCTGTCAGGCCTGCAGACAGCACCGCGTCAGCTGACGGCACCTGCAGCAGCAGCAGGCAGAAGTGAGGCCACAAAGAAACAAAAAATTCCACATGGCTGCCATCAACCTTGCGCAGGTTCACGCCAGCTGCCAGGCCTGCAGACAGCACCGCGTCAGCTGACGGCACCTGCAGCAGCAGCAGCAGCAGGCGGCAGGAGTGAGTCAACAGACAAACAAACAGTCCTGCATCAACATGCTGCCAAGATTGTGATTTGAAGCGCTTTTAATGTATAACTGCAGTCATGACAGCTGGCAGATGCGCACCCACCTGCTCATGCAATGACCCTGCAGCTGCTAAAGGCATGCCTCAAATCTCGCGCCCCCCCCACCACCACGCCAACCCTAACACACACGCAAGCACACCTTGATGGTGATCGTGTCAAAGAAGTTGTCCGCAGTGGGCGCCAGACAAACGCGGTCGCGACAGCTGGCATATGGCCCACCCCCACTGCTGATACAAGGGGCGCAGCTGCTCAACACTAGCCTCGAAACTCCAGATTCGCCAACACATTAGCACATCCCACCTTGATGGTGATCGTGTCAAAGAAGCTGTCCGTAGTGGGTGCCAGGCCCAGCTTCTTCGCGCCAGCCGCCAGCAAAGCAGTCAGCCCATGCACGCGGTCCGCAGCTGCTCAGGCATGCCTCAGATCTCGCAACCCTGCCCCCCCTCCCCCGCCACACGCAAACACACACGCCAACACACCTTGATGGTGATCGTGTCAAAGAAGTTGTCCGCGGTCGGTGCCAGGCCCAGCTTCTTCGCGCCAGCCGCCAGCACAGCAGTGAGCCCATGCAGTAATCACAGCTGCTCACGACATGCCTCTAAACTCACCCACCCCGACAAACCCCAGCACGCCAACACACCTTGATGGTGATCGTGTCAAAAACGTTGTCAGCAGTGGGTGCCAGACCCAGCTTCTTCGCGCCCGCTGCCAGCACAGCAGTCAGCCCGAGCACGCGGTCCGCAATCTCAGTGAGGCCCTTGGGGCCCACCCCACCCCACTGCTCATGCAAGGGGCGCAGCTGCTCAAGGCATGCCAAACCT
>CADDIJ020002074.1:0-21329 GCA_902809745.2 Tetradesmus lagerheimii | reverse complement strand
GCACAGCAGCAGCAGCAGCAGCAGTAGCAGGGCAGCAGTGGAGACAGTCAGTGACGCTGTTGGGGGGGGAGGGGATGACAGTGCAAATGTTAATCACCTGCATGACAGCTGCGCAAAGCATCCGTAGACATCAGACAAGCCACCAACGCATCCATTCCTGCTGCTGCAACTTTCCACTAACATTGCTGTTGCTGCTGTTATATTGTTATTTCTCACCTCTACGAGCACGTCCACCTTGTCCAAGCTGGGCTTCACATTCAGCACACTGCCCACAGCAACACCACGAATGCGCACCTGCAGCAGCAGCAGCAGCAAGAAGATTAGTGTTGAAACAGCTGAGGGCCGTCGAATGGCAGTTTTACACAACAAATGCATGCGGGGGCAGCAGCAGCAGCAGCAGCAAGTTCATGAGTGCTATGACACCTCAGGGTGGTCACCTGGCACCTCCACACAACAAATGCATGCGGCAGCAGCAGCTGCAGCAGCAGGCAGCACAGTGCTCGTGTGAAAATACACACAGAGAAGAGTCCAGCTCTTGCATCGCCCCGTGCAAGCTTGCAGTGTGGCAGCACAACAGAGAGCAATGCGCGCGCTGATGAAGCACCACACTTGTTGCAGGCACAAACGCAACATATTGCTGGCGAAAGGCATTGCGACTCTTGGAATACGCTGCGTATTATACGCACCATGCACGACTGTAGTTACATGCACATTTCCATGCTGTGGTGATTACATCACACCATCAGGCCTGAAAAGCGCTCCACATGATTATGTGCCTAACCCCCACTCACCGGTGTACCAACAGTGATGCCGCATGCCAGCGGGAACTCAATGGTTGCCTGATACGGCCGGCCAGTGCGTAGCGCAGTGCCTTTTGCCCACAGCAGCAGTGCTACACCCATCAAGCCTCCGACCAAAGTGAAGAGGCCCAAACCGCCTTCTGCCATGCTGGATTTGCCTAGGCCAAAATCCCTGAGGGATCTGCAGTACAATGCAGTGCAAGGCAGTACAAGGCAGTACGGTTGGATCAGTGTCAGCAGTACAGCAGTACATTGATACAAGTGTAGCGGCTGATATTGTCTTGAGAAATGTGATCCTGCACAGACAGTATAGCTGGTGGAAGATCTGCAGTATGAGCTGATATGACTGGGGTTGGACCCCAGTCAAATATGCTCCCGCAGTTGCTGTGCGGGAGCATATTTGACAGATGTTGCAAAGCAGTACAGCAAAAGCTGCATACTGGCTTGCTGTTAGCCTCCTGCAGAACGGCTGCTGGCAAATCTCAACTGCATAAACCGACTGCAAGCAATTCAGTGAAGTGCGCACCTACCAGCACAGCAACACATCTGCAGTGCCCTTACTGTTCTAGAGCTGTCAGCCCTGCTGCTGCAGGCTGTACAAGCAAACATGCGGTAACAGCATATGCTTGCAGGACACTCGCCTAAGCTACTGCAGAGCCTGTGCCATGCGAATCAGGTGCTAACATCCTGCAGCAAGGCACACACTGAGCAGCTGCATGCATGCATGCATGCATTGTGTTATACATCAACTGCCTTGCAGTCCCAGCTGCGCCTGCTTTTTATGTCAACCCCACACACCAGCAGCTGTAACCCACACAAATAACAACATGTAAGCAGTTTTATAAAGTGTTATAGACTAGAACCTCACTTGTAGAGGCTACTGAGGAATCCAGTTTGACCAGATTGCGATTCTGGTGGTTGACTGCCTGTTGCTGCTGCGATGTGCAGCGGCCGCTGCCTTGTCAGCTGCAGGCGTGGCTGCAGCAGCTGCACCCGCTGCATCTGCAGGGGCTGCAAGTTGTAGCCTACATGCTGATGCAGCGCTGCTTGTCTACTGCATAGCACCCTGCACTGCTGCTGCTGCCTGGAGTGTGGCCCTGTTGTCTGCTGCTGCAGCCTGCCAGCGCCTAGGCGCTGGCTGTGCATGTTTGCTGCTTTTAGTTGTTAACTGGTTTAGCTACCAGCGCTGATCGATTCGGAATGACGTCGATCCAATGAATGCAGCAAGACAGTAGCTAGGAGCAGTAGTGTGTACAGCTGCACGACGCCCGATCTCGTTGATACAGCGTTGTTTCAAGCAAGGCGTATCAGCTACTTTTAATATTTAGTAAAAAGTCCGAACGAGGCAAGCACGCACGAGCTCACTATGGACAAGATTCGTGCGAACACGATCGAACGCTGCCGGTGTCTCACAGTAGTTGCCGGCAAACAATAATTGCATATCTTGACACGTTGAACCCTTCAAACGAGCAATGCACCTGACGGGATGCTGGCAGCCGATGACTGTTATCAGTTATGCTTGTGACAGTCCTGCTGCACTGCACCGCTGCACACTGTGTCACTGCCCCCTGAGTCCTGCTGCACACTGTGTCACTGCCCGCTGCCTATGATTAATTCCTTCTTAGGACCCCTAGCCACTTTGTTGCCAGGTAACGAACCGCAGATGACAGAGCTCTGCCCACTGTACTGTCTTGCCAGTGCTCTCTTGACGGCAAAGCAGACATGCACCTCTGCACATGCTCACACCAAGTGCGCTGCTGGACTGCCAGTAACAGGCCCAGCAGCAGCACACGCTTGCAGCAGCGTGTACAACATGTGCCAGCAGCAGTAACCAAAGCACTACACAGGCAGGTTCATGGAACGTTATGCAATGCAACGGCAGGTATGTGTGCCGTACGTTGTGTCAAGTCACATGACCATCAGTGCTCTGTTGAGGCACTCGCAACACCTGCTGCTTGGCGCACCCCGCACTGCTGCACAGCCTACAGCTGCGTCAATGCACTGCTGCGTGCCCCACATCGCAAGGTTGACGAGTAAATGCGGAGTGTAGAGGCCCATGTACGCCACGCACTGCAGAAAGCGGATGTGTGACAGGCATCACTGCACTTCAAGCAAGCACACAACATAATGCCTACGGTCACGCAGCTTGCCTCACCCTAAATCCATTGCCCCCGCAGACCAACCAAGGCAACGAGCAGCACTCCTGCTAATGCGAGCCGCCAACGAAGACCGCCCGCAGCAGCCGCTAGAATCGACAGCTGACAGTTCCCAGCAGCAGCAGCAGCAGCAGCAGCAAGGGTTGACCCCGCCAGCTCGCAAGGAGCGGGACTTGGTCATACCTATTGCGGTGAGCAGCGCGCTGTTGTTTGCACAGCTGCTGGAACTTGCGCTGCATGTGCCACAGTATCGCACAACAGTACACCAGTAGAGGTTGTCACCATCTAGTTACAATGACACGGGCAAGCACGACCAGTCGGCCAACTTGCACGAAATTGCGCCTGAAGTTAGCGTTTGCTCGAGCTCAGGCGGTGTGGCACTGCTGAATTGTATATTGCCTGACCTGCATTTTGCATGCAAGAGGAGTACGATTGCATCACAGACACGCTCAGCTTGCCACCAAGAATGTGCTGGCTGCCTCGGCCATTCAATTCATTTGTAAGAAGCTGTGCTGATACAGGCATTCTGCTGCTGCTGCTGCAGGTGGCCATTTCACTGGCAGCGTATGCCCTGGTGGGACTTGTGGGGTTCATAGACAGCCTGGACTACTGAAGCGCTTGCAGTGTGATGTGTTTGATGTGTTCATGTTCAGCAAAGTGTCAGGCAGTCGGCCCAACAGTTCATTGACAGCTTGTGCTACAGACAGCCTGAGACAGCCTGAGGCAGGCCCGAGCCATCACCAATGGTGTTTCACCATGATCATTATGTTACCGGTATACCAGTCAAGACTTGTCTTGCTATGGCATAGCGTACTCAACTGAGGCCCAGTTTATTTGTGAACCGGGTGCGGAACTATTTCGAAGTGACTCAGTCACAGCAGTGCTGCTGAATGTCTGCGGTGGTTACTCTCCATGCGTGTACAGAGGATGTTGTAACAGTTAGGATGTTGCAGGCCCTGCAATTGTATACAAGCAAGTGGTTGCCAGCGACCCAGGCAGCAGTAGACGTGAAGCCTTAACGAACGTGAAGTATTTTACAAGGACGACTAGTTTCAGCTGTTGAAAGCCTCATCAGGTCAAGTAAACCAATACGCTCGTGTCAGGCTAAGTAGCTGCTCGCAAGGGAGCAGTACAGCTGGCATACAATTGCCAGTGGCATCCGATGCCCGGCACGGTGCGCGTGTGTTGTTTCCACGACAACGCAAGTTTTCGTTGACACAGTTGAATTCATCACATGACATGTTACATGTTACCGAGAAGGGCACAGAACAAAAGAGCTACGCGACAATTTAAAACTGTTCTAGATTGGTGGCTTCCAAAGCCAGTGACTGAACAAAAACCAGTGACTGAGCAAAAACCAGTGACTTCGTCAGACCAAAAACCATCACGAATAACAATCCTCCCTGGAACACTTGCGATGATTGTGAGCGACATCTGCCAGCTCTGTTTGACTTTTGCAGCAAATGATATCTGGCAAACAGTTGCCAAACAAGGATAGAACAGTCATCCAGCAGTCTTCCAACTCAGGCCGATCCAGCGACTTGGGGTCAAACGAATTGAAACACTGTTGAGTGAACACTAGATATATCAGTGACAAAAGCAGCATGTTCTCATACATGCAAGCGCATTGCGGCGCCTGAGATCATGTGCAAAGACAGCTGAGGTTCAAGCATGTGTTTGCTTTAACAACAAAGGTACAAAGTGACTGCCCTCAAGGCGGCCTATTTGACAAATTGTGTAACCAACATCAGCTAATGGCCAGGCAGCCTGAGCTGCTGATGTTACACTAATGTCGACTCAAACTGATAGTGCCTGTGGTTTCTGGAAGATCTTCAGCTTGAACGTCAGTTGGCTGGACAACCTGGGAAGCTTGGGAATGTGGCGCAGTGGATGATGCGGTTGTGGGTGGTTGGGGAGATCTGCACAGCAGCAGCAGCAGCAGCAGCAGTTCAGCGCCGGTTGCAGCAGCAGCAGCAGTTCAGGGTCAGCTGTGTGGCACTGGCAGATGCGATGCCCCTCTGGTTATGCTGTACTATGCAGAAGCAAACAGCCTTACCCATTCTTGGTGTTTTGTCAGGTCTGCTATCACAACATTCATGCAGGGATCTCATGCAAGCACTCTCGCTGAGTGCTTGCAAGGCCAAGACACCAGCAGCGCAAGACGATTCTTAACCCTGTTTTATACTCTATTTATGCCGTACTATGCTGAAATATCATGCATACAGCCTGTAGAGAAGTGCAGAAGCAAGCAATCCTTACCCCTTCTGGATGTTTCTTCATGTCTGCCATCACCACATCCACGTAGGTATCTCCTGCAGGCAGCATCACCTGGGCACCAGGGAAGCTGTAGCCGTCACCGCCCTGCAGAATAACACGTTACATATGTTACTTGCAGATTTGAACTAAATCACTGCTGCTTACAATGCACTCTTGGGTCAAAGCATCGTCTGTAGTAGTCATGATGTAAAAAAAAATCTTCAGAACAACAGTATTCATCTATGTGCTTTGTGCAGAAGCCCTCTAAGCACACACTGTGGATCTGAGATCCAAATTTGTGGCCCGTGGTATCAGCTACCTGCAGCATGTAGTCTGTTGCTACAATGGTGAAGCTCTTCTTGGGTTCTATTGGGCTGGTGGTGCCGTCACTGTTGAGCAGCAATGCAGAAACAAACGCACCATCCTTGTGCAAATAACGGATGCCAGCAACCTGCGGAAAAGTAAGCAGTTGCAGCAGCAGCACAGCCGCATGAGCAAAGCGTCATCCTGGCACCTGCTGTCTGGTGACATCACTTGTGTGCCACTCTTGCTAACAAACATTGCTCACATCAGCAGCATTGCATGCCTGGCCACGTGGCGATGTGAAGCGTCACCTCCGTCGAAACCTGCCGTCGTTCGAGTATAGTGATAGGCATGTTGCATTGATCCGCACTTGCCCATTTGCTGTTAGGCTGTGAAAAACAGAAAGCTGTTCGTAACACTTGCCTGAAGGAAGCGGCCGCCATTCGATACAGCAATAGCCCAATCGTCACTGCATCAATCAGCACTTGGCCACTTGCAGCAAGACTTTGAACAATTCACAACCCTGTCGTAACACTTGCCTGAAGGAAGCGGCCGCCATTTGGGTACAGCGATAGGCCATTCTTCACTGCGTCGATCAGCACTTGGCCGCTGATAGTGAAGATGGCCATAGCATTTGCATACGGCAGCATGGCCATGACTTCTGCCACTGTGATGTTTCCTGCAGCCTGAAAACACGCAGAGAAAGCAGCATGGAAGTGTCACACAGCACCTCATCAAACCAACTAGTACCCTCCAACTGCCCTCGAAGCTGCAACTTTGGTGCCATATGCCAACGCAGCCCACAGAACATGCAGGGTCGACATTACGCGGTGTGTACCAGGCATGATGACGGCACGCATACCTCGATGCCGATGCGTATGCACCTAGCCACCATCAGACATATGCTGATGTTGCCCGCCTGTGGCTGTCATTACCTTGCTGTTTGACATGCTGGCATGTGCAGGCAGAAAAACATTATGTACAGGGCGTGACAAACTGCACGCGTACCTCGATGCCGGTGCGTATGCCCTCAGCCACCATCAAACAGATGCTGATGTTGCCTGTCTGTGCCGTCACAGCAGCAGGCACGGAGTTGAGGAACGCCTCGCACACATAGTTGCCAAGGTTTGTTTCGTTGCGACGAGACACTTGCAAACTGCCTTCAAGCGGGACCAAGGTCTTGCCTGCAGGTAGATTCGGCAGCGGCAGCAGGCTATGTCACTCAAGGGCTGATCAGTTTGTTTGTGCTTTGATTGCAAAAGTTGGTCACGTTGCGCCAAGACACCTGTGCACTGCCTTCAAGAGGCACCAAGGTCTTGCCTGCAGGCAGATTCGGCAGCGGCAGCAGGCTATGTCATTCAAGGGCTGGTCAGCTTGTTTGCGCTTTGATTGCCAAAGTTGGTCTCGTTGCGGCAAGACACCTGTGAACTGCCCTCAAGCGGGACCAAGGTTTTGCCTGCAGGCAGAGTCTGCAGCAGCAGCAGGCTATGTCATTCAGGGGCTGATCAGCTTGTTTGTGCTTTGATTGCCAGAATTAGTCTCGTTGCGGCGAGACACCTGTGCACTGCCTTCCAGAGGGACAAGGTCTTGCCTGCAGGCAGATTCAGCAACACCAGCAGCAGCAGATGTTCAAGAGTTGATGTCATTGAATGGCTTATCCATATGCGTGCAGTATATGATGTCATACCAAGTATGATACAAAGCGTGATTGATTTTATATCGACTGCAACAAGATGATGGCTGCATACGTAAACCCTCAAACCAACCTGTGACAGTTGTCTTCATGGCTTCTACAGGCCCTGCGAACTGCTTCAGCAGTTCCAGTACGGCCGGGTCCTGCTGCACATTCCTGCTGCTGTTGGCACCCCCCAGCAGCAGCGGCTGCAGCAACAGGCTATGTAGGGGCTTATCTGCTCGTTTGCGCTATATAACGTCATACCAAGTATGATACAAAGCGTGATTGGTCATGGATTGACTGCAACACGCTGATGTATGCAAAAGTTAACCGCCAAACCAACCTGTGACAGTCGTCTTCATTGCTTCTACGGGCCCTGCAAAGTGCTGCAGCAGTTCCAGAATGGCCGGGTCCTGCTGCACACTCCTGCTGCTGTTGGCGCCCCCCCCCCTCCAGCAGCGGCTGCAGCTTCAGGCTATGTCATCTAGGAGCCTATCTGCTCGTTTGCGCTGAGTAACGTCATACTAAGCATGATACAAAGCGTGATTGGTTGTGGCTCGACTGCAACAAGCTGATGTATGCATGACTTGAATCCCCACACCAACCTGTGACCGTTGTCTTCATCGCCTCTACAGGCCCCGCAAACTGCTGCAGCAGCTCCAGTATGGCCGGGTCCTGCTGCACGTTCCTGCTGCTGTTGGCGCCGCCCAGCAACAGAGGCTGTAGGCCAGGCACTAGTTTGCGGGTATCTAGGTTGACCTTCAGCAGACCTAGGTACCTGCATGTCAATGGCGCACGATGCGGTGCAGTCTCAGGTTCCAGCAGGGTTCCCAGGGTCACTTGATGACCGGTCCTAACATGATTTATCGCAGCCTCTGCTGCACACAGCAAGCCAAGTAGGGTGATCGTCTGTATATACAACAGCCTGCGGCGGGCTGATCCAAGATGACCTGGAATCTCGAGCAAGTACAACGTCACACGGTCTGCCGCTGACACACATATAGTCGACAGTATACAGGAAATCCTGTCAGGTGTGGAAGTCAGTGGCAGGATGGTGTGCAGGATTCAGGGACCCATTCCTGCGGCATCCTGCCAGCACCTGGCAGGACAGGCACCTGGCAGGATGACCCACCAGTGAAAGGTTTATGACAGGATTTCCTGTCCAACCATACGGTATTGCCGCGCATCCTGCCGACCGCTTTGGTGCTGCCGTGCCACCTGCTTACACGAGGGTTCCTGCTGTTCCTGCCATCCTGCCACTCCCGCCACTTGCTGCCAATCCTGCCAATCCTGTACTTGACACTAATTCACGATGTTCGGCTAGAACATCAACAATAATTATCATCGAAACTTTTTTTAATGCTGTCGTTGAGTTTGACCTGTGCATCAACTTTTTTAACAATCAGTGACTGCATCGTCGTTTCGAGGGTTGACTGTCGCTTCACCGCGTGCTGCTTGCCTACGATTACATTTTGCGACTTGAAAGCCTAGTCTGAAGGGGTCATATACCACATCGGAAGCTGCTCAACCCAAAGGCACTTGTGCGCCCATGCTGCCAAGTCCTGAGGCACTCACTGCCTGCCAGCTGTGCCTCAGCCCTACAGCAGCAGCACTCAAGACGCAGTCACTGCCCACACTGAGTGTGATCACCTGCCCATACACACGTCAACACGCCCTAATGGTGCATCAACTGCAGACGTTTTGTGCAGCTGTTTGGGTTTATGGACCCACTGCTGCTGCAACACAGCAACACACTACAGGGACAAGTAAACCCACAGCCACTACGTGAAATGCGTGTGCGAGCAGTTTGGGGTTTAGGGTGAAAGTTTAGGGTTAGCAGAGGGTTTAGGGTTTAGGGTACCGGTGCGGCAATGCGAGCGGAGTTAAACCATAACCATAGGTCCCTAAACCCTGAACTAACCCTAGTGCCATGTTGGCCGTCTGGGTCCCCTGCTGTTGTGCATGCGCAGGGTCACCTGCAACATGCGCGCAGCGCATGTTGCAAGGTCCGCGCATGCACGGCAACAGGGAAGCACGGCCAACATGGCACTAGGGTTACTGTTCAGGGTCTAGGGGAGCTAGGGTTACGGGATTAACGTAGCCAGTACGTGAAATGCGTGTGCGAGCAGTTTAGGGTTTAGGGTGCGAGTTTAGGGTCAGCAGAGGGTTTAGGGTTTAGGGTATCGGTGCGGCAATGCGAGCGGAGTTAAACCATAACCATAGGTCCCTCAACCCTGAACTAACCCTAGTGCCATGTTGGCCGTCTGGGTCCCCTGCTGTTGTGCATGCGCGGACCTTGCAACATGCGCTGCTTACTGTTCAGGGTCTAGGGGAGCTAGGGTTACGGGTTTAACGTAGCCAGTACGTGAAATGCGTGTGCGAGCAGTTTAGGGTTTAGGGTGCGAGTTTAGGGCCAGCAGAGGGTTTAGGGTTTAGGGTATCGGTGCGGCTTAGGGTTTGAGAAAAAGTGCCGCTGCAGTGGCAAGATTGGCAGCAAGTGGCAGGATGGCAGGATGGCAGGATTAGATGGAGGGCGCGGGATTGCTATCGCAGAGGCAGGATTGGCAGGATTGGCAGTAAGTGGCAGGATGGCAGGAAAAGGGGCGGAGGGGGGTGCTGCTGCAGTGGCAGGATTGGCAGGATCAGCAGTAAGTGGCAGGATGGCAGGATGGCAAGAGGGGGGGAGAGGGGGGGTTACAGGTGGCAGTACGACAGGATGGTGGTAGTAAGAGCAGTAGTACTGCCATCCGGTTGTCATTATGTCCGCTGACAAGGACAGTCGGCTGTCAACGTTGCTGATGTAACAGAATACATGCAGGTGCCCAACATACAGTGCACTGCGCACGTGCGCAAGCGCTGCGCCTTCTGATGGCGTATGTCTTTGAATATTAAACGTGCATGCGCTCAGGTTTCAGCTTTGAAACTCACTTGCTGGAGTAGTAGGCTTGAACAATTGGCACGTTGCCGACCCATGTGGGGTATGGCGCCACTGGCTTGTCGCATGCTGCCATGCTGGTGCAGTTGGCAGCTGCATCAGATTAATACAGCAGTTGCAGGAGCGAACAGCAGCAGCATGCGTGTTGTCAGTGACATAGGTTACAGGTGCGGTGGCTTGTCACATGCCGCCATGCTGGCAGCTGTGTCAGAATGGTGCTGCAACAGTTGCAGGCATGAACATCAACAGGTGTATAGTAAGTGACATAGGTTATGCATCCGGTGGCATGTCACAGGCCGGCACACTGCTGCAGTGTCAGAGCTGCTACGAACAACAAGGTTTGCGCAGGGCCGGCGCTGCTGCTGCTGCTGCTTACGTGTTGCTCCAGGCTTGCGTGTGACGAGGGGTCCAGCTGTTGTTGGGCTGTACAAGAACGTGTGGCTGTGGCCGCCAACGATCAGGTCCAGGCCTGGCACTGCCTTGGCAACTTGCAGGTCAGACTCATAGCCTGCACTCAGCGTGAAAAGCAGGTGGTGTGCTACAATAGTTCAGCAATCGAACGTTGCTTACTGCAGGAGTGCAATGTACACACAAGTAGTATGAATATCAGCTGTAAATCTTTGTTTGCGCGCGAGCCAAGAGGAGGTTGGGACTCAGCTGCACACTTATGTGTGGCCTCCAATAATAGCCTGCACACAGGGTGACATCAGGTGATGTGTAGCAGCAATAATAAGAAATTACATGTAACCAACAACTATCTACATCTTTTGTTGTACCTGCGTGGGACAGTCCGATGATGTAGTTCAGGTCTCTGTGTTGTGCCCTGAGCTCAGCCAAGCAGCGCTGCACTGCCACCTACAACAATATCGGCAGCTGTAACATACAGAGCCGTACAAAAATCTTATTTTTCTTCTACTGTACCTGCGTGGGACAGCCCAATAATGTAACTGAGGTCTCTGTGTTGTGCCCTGAGCTGAGCCAAGCAGCGCTGCACTGCAGCCGTCTCCGGTAGGAACTTGAGCTTGCCCACTGATGGGGCTGTTGCTGCAGTGCTAACAGTTCACCAGCCCAGCACACCAACCTGCAACAGAGCAGGCATTTCAACATTAATACAGCAGCAGAGCAGCAATCAATGAGGACGTTGTATTGCTGCTGTAGAAGAGACAGTCTTGCCAGTCTGTCGCGCTTCATCCTCTCGTGACAGCATAGCACTGAGAATGCAGCAGCAGTGAGTAGATGTGCCATTGCAGCCGGCATTTCGAGTAGGAACAGACTTGAGCTTGCCCACTGATGGTGATGCAGCTGCAGTGCTGGCAGTGGACCAGCCCAGCACACCAACTTGCAAATGTGTTCAAACACCAGCTCAGCTGGTGAGTGCTGAGCAGCCGTTGGTGACGTATGGACAGCGTGCAGCGCATCATGTGATGGCGTGCGTGCAAGCTTGTTCCATGTTAATTTTACCATGTTCTAACAGGTGAATTGATTACATTGCCACATGCCACACAAGTCAAATGACAGCATTGCCATGCTTCACACTGTCCTGCAGGGGCCCCGACTTTGCAGATAAGGGCTACTTCCGAATCAAGTACGGTGCCTGCGGCATTGCGACAGTCGGCGAAATGTACGGCCTCGTCTGGACGCCAAACCAGCGACGACAGATCCCCATATCGCTGACGCCCGATCCCGACACGAAGGGCTGCTACGTGTATCGCGCAAAGCCCGGCGACAGTATTGGCATGCTGGCCGATACCATTGGTGTGTCGCCTGCAGATCTGCTATACAACAACAGCCAGGCCATCAGTGATCTTGAGAAGCCTATTGCTGGACAGCTGCTGAGCGTATGCGGCCTAGGTAAGCAGCAACCTTGCCGTATAATGGTTTGACAGCAGCATGCCTGTTCTCTGTGACAGCGTCCTGTGCATGCATTGCTGGCATACGGCCGGCAGAGGTTTGGCTCCGAGCCAGTGTCAGTGACTGACACTGAAAGCGGTGTGGAGGCTGCTACGTCATGGATGGCAAGACAGAACAGGGACATGTGCCCATCGATCGAAAGATGCTGCAGCTGCCAGCTGGTCAAAAACCTTAGACGTGTCTAGCCTTGAAGGGTTGAAATGCGGGTGCATCTTCACCAGTCAAACTCAGACAAACTCAGTCAAACACCATGTTTGACCAATCTGTGACTGCCGAGTTGCTGCTGCAGGGTCTGATGTCATCAAGGCACCCAGCTGGGCTGGTGCAGAGGTGCCTGGAAACGCCCTAGCAGCAGCAGCTGCACAGCCCACCCCACAAGCACAAGTATAAGCTGCTGCAACAGCAGTAGACCGCAGCACCCAACAGCAGCAGCAGCAGCAGGCTGCACAGCGCCCTGCTGGCCAGCAGCAGCTGGCGTCAGGCATGAACTTTGGGCCCCTTTCTTTTGGCAGTGGTGGCTTTGGGGTGAACCGCGGTGCCAGCGGAGGTCAGGGGACACCCGTCGCTTTTGGAACAGCGCCGACTGCTGGTCAACCGATGAGCATGAGCAATCTGTTGGGTTTCGGCCGTTGAAGAGGGGCGAGGTTACTTATGTAATTTTCAACTTCAATTCGAAAGTGACAATGAGCAGAGCATGGGGCATGAGCAGCCTACAGAGCTCACGGACGGGCAGGCTAGTTTTACTTGAGTCAAGATGCCGGAAACAGGCCTGATACTATCAGGGTGGCGTTGCAGAGTTCTATCATGAGGTTTTGCTGGACTATTTTTGTGGGCCCCACTAGTAGTGCAGTAGCCAGCTGCACAAGACAGCTGTAGGCATGAAGGGCTAGCATATGCACCAGCATTGGCATTGTTCAGGCATACTTGCATTACTAGCATTTGGAGCCTCCATTAGTACTACCTCCAGCATGTGACGTTGTTGTTGGCTGCATGGCAGGCAGCCTGGTGCAGTATAGTAAGGCTTACTCAAGCATCTGCGAGTGTCATGGAGTGTCACAGTCTTGCGGCATGTGGCAGGCTCTTGACCCAGTGGCGTTAGTCGTAGTTAGAACTCGGCCGTTGATGAGCAGAGCATGTGGCATGAGCAGCCTTCAGAGCTCAGTCAGGTTGTTTTCTGTCATGATGCCGTAAATAGGCCCGATACTCTCAGGGTGGCGTGGTAAGGTTATAGCATGAGGTTTTGCTGGACTGTTTTGTGCATGGATTACTGCAGCAGCTAGCTGCGCAAGCTGTACAGCTGCAGGACTGCAGGCGCAGCATATGCACCAGCATTGGCATACTTGCACTACTAGCATTTGGATGTTACCAGCATGAGCAGGTGACATTGTTTGATGCATGGCAGGCAGCTTGATGCAGTACAGTAAGGCTTACTTGAAGACCTGAGAGTGTCATAGAATTTCTAGAGTGTCATAGTCTTGCAGCAAGTGGCAGCTGAGCTAGGATCACTTATGTTAGCATCCAGAACTTGAAGTTACAAGTCCTACGCGTAGGATGTGTGCATCAGAGGCAGGGTGTTGGCCTGCTTGAGCCTATGCTCCTCCATGCATAAGTTCGAGAGAAATGGGAGCGGGTTTTGACAAGGCCCGAGAGTTCTATGTCGATGGCATCCAGAATTTTAAGTTTGTTGTGTACGGTTGGTGCATGTTGTACGAGTTCCCTCTTGTGTTCGAGGTGGACATGCAGAGTTTTCAAGCTTGTTGTGCTGTTTGCCTTGCTGTGCCAGCATACCGTGTACGTAGCACTGAGTGGCGTGCCATGACAGCTTGACAGCAGCAGCATTGTTGCATACAAGGTCATCATGCTTTGCACAGGCTGTTGGTGCTGGCAATGGGCAGAAAGATGGTGGCAGCATCAGTGGCGACAGCGGCATCATTGATGGGGCAAGTCAATTGCAGTGCTGCTAGCAGCGCACGCATGTGCTGTGGCATGCTCTGCTGCCTCTGCTGTCACTATGTGCGACGTACTATCATACTTGAACGGTTGAAGGACTTGAAGTTGGTAGAGCATCCTAGCGTGCTTTAGTGTTGTGCACGTGCCGCACCATCAAAGCGTGCTGCACCTGCTATGAACGCACTGGACGTGCTGAAAAGCATGGCAGCATTCAACATGACAGCAGCTGACGAAGGAGAAGTCAGCATCATGCTGGCAGCATGGCAGTTAGCATGACATACTATGTTGCTGCACCTGCAATGAACGCACCGGCAGCAGCTGACACGCTATGCTGTGGGAATTGAAGTTGATTGGTAGAGCATGCTAGATGCTGCAGTGCTGTGCCACACCATTGCAGCGTGCTGCAGCTGCACCTGCAATGAACTCACTGGGCTTGTTGAGAGGCCTGGCAGCATTCAGCATGACATACTATGTTGCTGCACCTGCAATGAACGCACCGGCAGCATGACACACTATGCTGTGGGAACTGAAGTTGGTTGGTAGAGCATGCTGGATGCTGCAGTGCTGTGCCACACCATCGGGGCGTGCTGCACCTGCAATGAACGCACTGGGCGTGCTAAAAAGCATGGCAGCATTCAGCATGACACACTATGTTGCTGCACCTGCAATGAACGCATCGACAGCATGACACTATGCTGTGGGAACTGAAGTTGGTTGGTAGAGCCTCTACCATGCGGCATGCTAGATGCTGCAGTGCTGTGCCACACCATCGCAGCGTGCTGCGCCTGCAATGAACGCACTGGGCTTGTTGAAATGCCCGGCAGCATGCAGCATGGGATGCTATGGTGCTGCACCTGCAATGAACGCACTGGCAGCATGACATAGTAGTACTATGCTGCAGAACTTGAAGTTGGTCGGTAGAGCCGCAGCGCGTGTGGGGTCTGGCAGAGACTTGTAGCATGTGCAGGTCGCACTCTGCACGCGGCAGTACAAGCTTCTAGCAGTGCTTTTTGTCTGGGAGCTGTGTGATTCTGCCTCCGGACCAGCACTGCTGCTGCTCCTTGAGATTGATGGATGAGTTGCAGCTTTGACTAGTCATCATGTGCTGGTCCGGAGTCAGAATCACACAGCTCCCAGACAAAAAGCACTGCTAGAAGCTTGTACTGCCAAGTTGGTAGTTTAGTACTACACTGCTACTGTTACAATTGTCATTCATTGTTCTTGTGACTGGAAGCAAGGGATGTATATACTGTATAGGAGGCTCTCTTAGTATATTATCCCCTTGCTATGGGCGATAGCCGTTTTGAATGAAGGTGGCATGATGCTCTGGGGTTGAGCAATGCATATGGCTACCTTTTCCCTTGAGGAACTGTTCCAGGCGATGCAAATGTACCTGTTATTGAGAAGGGGCAGTGTGTCATGTGTAACAGCAGCCTGAGGTTTATTATCAGTCCTGCACAGCACTTGGTGCCCATGGCTTAACTCAGGTGTACTTCAAGATCGCGCGCAGCCACAGCAAAACCATTCTCACACTATTGCTCACATCCGTAAATCAGTCTCGTCCTGGCAATTGCCGCTGCTCACACCATGAACGCGGCTGCATCAAGGGGTAGCTCATGGCCATGAGCATACCCAGTTTTCAGCCAAACCTGCTCATGGTGCGTGATTGCCAGCAGCAGTTGCTGACTGTCAGTTAGTCAGCTGTCAGGCAACTGATGTCTATGATGAAGAAACTTCAGATCTACAGGGCACTGCATGCATTGTTGCCATTTTGAACCTGTATGTGGCGATAACGCACTCCCTTACGCTTGTCCTGCTGACATTCGAAAGCACCAAAAGCATATCAACACCAGCTCTGGTGTCACTGCAGGCACTTTTCGCACAGCACCTCCAGCTGAGCTCACTGTTTCCTACTTTCATCAACAATCATATATAGAGTGAATCATCTGGATTTTGAGTATGATCGGACAGCACGCTTACTGCTTGCGTAGCCAAAGCTTGCCCGTACACCACACAGAGCTCAGAGCTGTGCGTCCCCGAATTCAACGAGTAAGCCGGATCACGTCGCGTGAAACAATTCAGCTTGTTGTTACGTGTGAGTTCTGCTCCTGTTGGCGGGTCCTGGTGCTGACTACGTGTCCTGCTGCAGGTACCTCGTTGCACCCCTGCACCCAGCAGTAGCAGTAGCTGGAGTAGCAGCAGAGTGCATGCTCACCACCCCCGCCAACAGCACCAGCAGAGCCTCCTAGACCACCAGCAACAGCAGCAACAGCAGCAAGCATGCAGCAGACGGCAGTGGCTGCAGGGACAAGCAGCAGCAGCGCTGGCACTAGCAGCAGCAGGCAGCTTAGCCCTACCCAGTGCATCACAAGCAGCAGCAGCAGCAGCAGCCAGCTGTGAGCTTCAAACATCATCTGCCACTGGACTCAAGTGGTGTGATGTAATCGTTGGGGAGGGTGCTCTGCCCATCAAAAGCGCCTTCACAAAGTGAGCTTTCAAGCGCCTTCAGAAATGCCGCAGAACTGGCTGCACTCAAATTGGCACTTTCCTACAAGTGCAGTGCCTTGCGCAATTCAATATTTTCTGCAGGACGCCTAGTCCTAGCAAGATATTGATACGTATGTCAGCTGTTGCTGTTATGATGCTGTTCTGTCTGCTGGCCTTCCTGCAAGGTGCAACTGGCGCATCTCGCGAAAGGCAACCACAACAGCAGCAGCAACAGCAGCAGCAGCAGAGGCAGCGGCGGCACCCAGCAGAAGAGCTGTACCACTGCTCTTCTACATTGTCTGTTAGCTGCGCTGCAGCTGCGCTGCGGCTAATTGCCAGCGGCAGCGGCATAGCGTGCCTAGTACGGTATCACTATTCATGACCTGAGTGCTTGCCGTGCTTGCGCATTTACTGCAGGGCCAACTATACAGCTAAGCTTGCGAGTACTGGCACCGTATTTGACAGCACGTATCAGCGCAAGACGCCGCTCATCTTCAAGGTGACACAGCAGCAGCAGCAGCAACAGCTGCAGCAGCAGTGGCAGCGATGGCTTGTTGTATGAGCAGGTGCATTCCATGGTTGCTTGGCAGCAGCTTTCAATTCTGAGGTGTGGTTTTCTGTGTTGCATATGCTTGCGCATGCCCGCAGCTGCCAGGTACAACACCGCTGTTGAGCACACTGATAGATACCTGTTCCAGGGAAACCCGTTTCTGATTTGCCACAGCTGTGCAAAACTGGGCTGGTGTTGTGCTGCGTGTGTCGCTGCAGGTTGGGGAGCATGAGTTGATCGAAGCGCTTGATGTGGTTGTCTGTGTTGCATATGCTTGCACATGCCTGCAGCTGCAAGGTACTCTACACATCTGCTCGGCACACTGTTAGATACCTAGATAATCTAGCAACCTTTAGCAACTGCAGCATTCTGCCCACGCAAACCCCCCTTCTCTTGCCGCAACAACACAAATGGGCTGGGATTGTGCTGCGTGTGTCACTGCAGGTTGGGGAGCACGAGCTGATCGAAGCGCTTGACGTGGCAGTGCTAGGAGCTGAGGTGAGTGCAAATATGTGTTATGTAATTTAAGATTTTATTGTCTGTTGCAACTGACAGCTGAAGCAAGGTACTGGAGCAAATTACAGCATTAATATCAGCATGCTGCTATCTGTCATGTTATTGGTGTGGCAGTGCTGAACGCAGAGGCGGGTCTCGGCAGGACATATTAGTAAATTGCATGTGCATTTCCTTGTGTTCCTTTGCTCAGTGGTATGAAGGTTCCTGACCTACTTGCTACCCTAGTGACTGCAAATAGAGAGGTAGAGCTACACGTAGGCCGTTCGCCCGGCTACCCTGTTGCCTGCAATGGCTGCAGGACATCCGGCCCATGTGTGAGGGCAGCAAGCGTTATGTGGTGGCGTATCTTGCGTTGGTTTGCTCAGTATGACGTTCAAAACATCTCTTACAAAGACCATTCTGTTCTACCGTGTGCCTGCAAATGGCTGCAGGACATCCCGTCCATGCGTGAGGGTGGCAAGCGGTATGTGGTGGCGTCCCCAGGGCCCATGCAGCGGCAAGGCACCAAGAGCTTGCTGTGGGTGGTGGGGCTGTCACAAGCACTGGAGGAAGCAGGAGGTAAGGATAGCCGTGGTTGTGCAGTACTGCGGCATGATTCGTGGTATGCATGCTGCCCCAGCATTACCACGTGCACAGACCCTTGACAGCAACAGAGACAGGGCTAGGGTGTAGCCACTGGTAACGGGCCAGCTGCAGACGTTACAACGCCTTCTGCTGTTGTTGTGCTGCTGCAGAGTTGGCAGAAGACGGAACCCCGACATCCGATTTGGTGTTTGAGGTGGAGCTGCTAGCAAAGCGGCAGCGCGGCTGAACATGCAGCAGCTGTGTATCGGCAGATGGCGATGGCTGCAGCCATGACATGACAGCTGCAGTGCACCGCAAGGGACACAGCAGCAGCTGGGCATGCTGATGCTCACCTATACAGAGTGACAGCTGCGAAAATCAGCATTGGAGCCGCCACAGTGGCATGGAAGTTGTCATAGCAAGGTTGATCGTGTTGGTAGGCCTTAGGGTAGTACCCTAGGGTGTCCGCGTCAGTAACAGGTGGCCGTTCCGAGAGTGTGCTGGTTATTCACAATGCTGCAGCAAACAGCGTGCTTGACGTCGTATTGTGGTATACTGTTTTCTTAAGCTTGCAACTTCACCGCCTGTACTCAGCGGAACGACGCACACGTGTCTCGGCAATCATGGAGGCAAGCGATAGAGTGTTGCTGATCGCAGTAGATGATTCAGAAGACTCTCAAAAAGCGTTCGTGTGGGCCATAGACAACATGTACCGCGAGGGGGACCAGCTCCACCTGGTGCACGTTGTTCCACGTCTCGCTTTCGCAGCACAGTATGGAGTCCCCCCTGTGGACTTTGTTCCTGCAGCAGAGAACAGCAGCTACGAGTCCGCAGTGCAACGAGCAGAGCAGTTCATAATCGACAGGTTTGTCAGAGCACTGCCTGTCACCATCAAGGCCCCAGTAGTGCACATCATCAAGGTGAGCTGTCTTACTCTGCTTTGTTTACAAATATTTGACGAGATGACGCAGCTTCCTGCTGCTGCAACAGCGGGATGGCAGCTGTGCATATGTAAGGCATCTTCAACCACCCTCCTGCTGCTCTGCTGTCTTCCTGTAGCGCTGCCTGGTTATCTTTGCTGCAAACTGTCTTACCCTCCAAGCATGGATGTCCGTTGCAAAATGTATATGATTCGATTGCCTGGTTTTCTCTTGCCTGCCACGCTTTCAATTGCACTGTCTTGCTCTCTCCTCCCATCCGCCCTGCTTGTCTGCCTGCCAACCCCCTGTCTTCTGTCAACACCATCACATCCTGCACCTCTTTTTTATCTTCCATCAGTCCGAGGTGGATACAGAGAGCGTGGGCCACGTGCTGTGCAAGAAAGCAGACGAACTGGATGCAGTCGGCATCGTGATGGCCAGCCACAACAAAGGCCGCATGGCAGAGTTCTTCCTAGGCAGCGTAACGCAGTACTGCACACACCACAGCAAACGCCCCATCATCATCGTGCCGACAGCAAAGTGAAGCACACGGCTGTGGCGTGACGAGGCTGGCACGATGTGCAGCAGCAGCAGGTGCAGCGGCAGCAGCAGGTGCAGCGGCAGCAGCAGCGGCGGCGGCAGCAGCAGCGGCGGCGGCGGCCACTGGCGAAAGTTGCGGCAGTGTCTCCCGCAGCACAATGGGGAAGACAGCAAACAGGCGTGGTTGTGCGGCAGCAGCAGCTGACAGAAACAGCGGAAGCGTAACGCAGTACTGGATGCTCCCCAGCAACAGCACGGTCCTTACCGCACCAACAGCAAAGCGACGCATCAGATAGCAGCAGGGTATGGTGCCAGCAGCAGCAGCAGCAGCAATGGCGGCGGCAGCAGCCGTGGCGGCAGCAGCAGCAGCAACTATGGCGGCGCCAGCGGCAGCAACGGCGCCAGCGGCAGCAGCAGTGGATGGAGTGTGGCTTGCAGCAGTAGTGGATGGCACTGGAACGCAGTACTGGTCACAACAACACGGAAACCCCTTGTCACGATTATGCCAACAGCGACAATGCAGGCGGTGGTGTGACGGGGCAGTTGTACGGCAGCAGCAATAGCAACACGCTCAAGGCAGTGGCGGCAGCAGCAGCAGCAGCATGGTCACAGCAGCAGCAGCAGCAGCAGCAGCAGCAGACACCATGCCACATGGTACCCATGCTCAGTAGCTGCGCTGGCAAAAGCAGGAGCCATCAGCAGCAGAAATTTAGTAGCAGCAGCAGCAGCGGCAGCAGCAGCGGCAGAGCTTTTGGTGGTTGCTGCAGGCATGTTTTCATGCATGGCTGTACACCACATCAGTTTCCCTGTGATTGCTTTGAGCTGCAGTTGCAGTTCAATATTAGAGGCTCTTTGTCTGTGAGTTGTCATCGCACGGTATGCATGGGCAGCGGCAGTTGGAGTTTCTTGAGTAGAAGCTGCCCCAACAGCAGACGCGGCAGCAGCAGTGTGTTGAGCAGCAGGTGTGCCCTGATCAGGGGCTGCTACCCGACCCACTTGTGTTACAAGTTACGCATCAGAAGCAGGGCTTCGGCCTGCTTGAGCCTATGCTCCTCCGTGCGCTAATTAGAGAAAAACCCGTTGCATACCACTTGTGTACCTTCTGTACTGCTATGTTACAGTGCTGGTGCTGTGGGACACGGGGCCGATGGTGTTGATGCTATGGCTTGAATGGGTATTATGATGACGATGATGAGTGCTGCTGCTGTTGTCACTGTGCAGAGCAGATGGCAATGCTCACTCTGGCAGTTACCCAGCAGGGATTACCATTGTGCGTGGTTTGGCTTGTTGATGGGCTCACGACAGGCAAGTCAGCAACTCCTACAGCTCATTTACTCACCTTGCCTGCCACAGTGTCACTCGTGGCACTGCTGTGGGAAGTTCAGGCAGCAGCAGCAGCTGCAGCAGCTGCCTTTTTGTGCATTCTGGTTGTGCAGATGGGTGTTGGCGCTGGGCGACAGCAGAAGAAGAAGGGTTACACGGTGTGTTCAAGCGGCTACGCCGCAACGGACACCAGCTGGAAAAAGGATGCTGCGAACAGCTCAGCTCTGACTGTCACTCAAAAGGAGGCTGAACCCCAGAAAAACAAGCCCCTGTGTGAGAGGCATGACCTTTGTTGTAAAAGCACAAATAGTCGTTCTCATCACACGCAATGTTGTTGTATCAGATAGTATCATCATCATCATGTTACCCATTAAGCCATAGCATCAACGCCATCGGCCCCGCGCCCCTCAGGAGCGGAAGAAAGAGGGAGCACTGCTCCATTG